>CM059878.1:27894228-28144183 GCA_030490815.1 Acer saccharum
GAACTAGGTTATGAATTCCATTGTAACTAATTCATTAAAACATTTGTGATTGAATGAGTGTAAAGGCTAGACATGAAATTTTGATATCTAGTTACATTCATTGATATCTTTAGATGTCTCGGTCATGTCTATTTGATCTGCCATAAATTGAAAGCATTGGATTGCATTAAATTTTTGGTTGATGATCAAATTAGATAATAAACTTTTGAGTTTATAGAGTAAACCGAGGACATAAATATATTTTTAAACGGTTCAATGAATTGTTTAACAAGAAAGATATAGAAAGATATCTATTTATTCCTAAGACTCTACAGCAAATTAGTGTAGCAGAAATAAGGAATAAAATACTATTGGAAATGGTTAAGTCTGTGATGGCGCAAGTAAATTTTTAGTATCTTACTAGAAGAGGGCTTAATTGATTGCTGCCAACTTAATCATGTTCCATTAGATCAGACACTTCAACATGAATTCTGGACAGGTAGTTAGCCTGGTCTAACTAATCTACAACCCTGGGGGTATGTAGGTTATGTTTATTATCCATCTCATAGAAATGAGAAATTGGATGCAAGAAAAGAATTGTATCTTTGTTTGATATTCTGTGCATTCCAAGGATAAATAAACGATGGTGTATAATTAGATAGAAGTGACTGAATTATAATCACAAGATGTCATTATTAGAGAATGAATTTCTTAGTAGAAGCAAATTAGATATAGATATCCGATTTGAGGAATTGGATGATCTGTGTTAATACGTGAGTGGCGGTAAATTAAAATATAACTTGATCCTCCATTCCTAGTGGGAGTATTTTTTCTATATGGATTTTCCATCTCTATAGGGAGTGGAAGTCTACACCCTAGTGGGAGTAGAAATTCGGTTTTCTATATGGATTTTCCATCCTTAGAGGGAGTGGAAGTCTACACCCTATTGGGAGTAGAAATCCGCATGGATCTTTCATCCTTAGTGGGAGTGAAACAGCTGTTGAATTAGATACCGTAACGATTATTATCCCATGATATCTTTCGAAGATTGAAAGGGAAAATTTAATGATTACTTTACTTGACAGTGATGAGCCAATGATTTTTAGAATTGAGCTATCACTTCTATCTACTAAGTAAATATATGAATGAAGGCAATGGAAGGGGATATGGAGTCTAGAAAAGTGATCATGTCCAGGACTTGATTCACTTACCGTCTGGTCATTAGATCATTGTGAATGTACGGGTTTCACATATCGTACGTAATGCGGAATGGTACTATTGAAAGGTATAAGGCGCAATTGGTTGCAAGTGAAGAAACTTATTCTCTAGAAGTAAAGTTTTCTTTCATACGCATTTTTCTAGCACTAGTCACATGAACCTGAAATTACATCAGTGGATGTAAATATTGTGCTTCTCGATAGAGAACTAGAGGAAGAGATTTACATGGAACATTCTGTAAATTTTGTTTCAAAAGACCAAAACGCACAAGTGTGCTTGTTTAATTAATGTATAGTTTGAAACAATCCTCTAGTAAGTGGTATTTTTGATTTCATCAAGCTGTAGTGTCTTACAGATTAATGATAACAAAAGATAGCCATGGTAAGTACACTAAACAGGTTGAAGATAATTTTTATATTTTTATATATGTGGACTGTATGTTTAGGCTAGAAATAATGAAAAGTTTGTAAAACCATAATGAAATGGTAATTCTCAAATTTTATTGAGACTTTATATGAGCAAAGTGGCTTATATATTAGGAGTGAGAGTTGAATCAAAATGAGCAATTTCAAGCTCATAGATACTCCTATTATGAAATCACAAACTCTTAGCCTTATTATGTACCATGAAACTCCATAACATCAAGGAATTGATGACAAGTTCCTCATGTTAGTATCATACAGAGTCTCATGTACATTGTGATATGTACAAAGTCTATCATTAGTTACGCTGTAAGATTGGTGAATGTGCATCAATATAATCCTAGATTACAACATTGAGATGTTATCAAGAGGATTATGATATACCTTAAAAATGTGGCTAACTACTTAGTGTACATTGTGATATGTACAAGGCCCAATAGAAATTATGCTACAAGATTGGTTAATGTATACCAATATAATCCTAGATTGACAGGATTGTGACATAACTTTAATAGTAAGAAAATTACTATTTATGCTAGCATAATTACACACATAATATAATAGAAATATGTCGTCAGGTTGAGATCGGCATTCTTACACGTGCGGTCGCCTCAGTTGCAGAGATAGCAGGCTGAGATAAGACACATATATATTAGAGAATATGTATGATATATTCTCGCGGAGCTAATGTATATGAATTTATCGCCTTGACTAGGTCAAGATGAGGTTCACAATAAATGTATCTATATTATTTAGAACCGATCATGATAGAACCCCACTATCATTGATACCTGATCAAGCCAGATGTGAGGTCTTAATGTGGCGCCGGAGAGAGGCGAGCTTTTAAGAACTCGGGTTAGTCACGAGAGTTGTGACTAGACTAAGATCTGTACAGTGAATAATATAAAGACATATGCATTCTTATTTAGAATGAAATTCACTGTAACACACGTTTCATACCGTGTGTGCTATAAGTGACCGACATGGAAAATGAGAGAATGAATCCCTGCTTCCTCATTGTGTAAGTTCCACTGAAGTTTTACATAAACTTCAAATGGTGTCCTCATGACCATTCACTCTATCTTAAAGTGATAGGATAATGTTAGCACCTTTAGTGTGTTATTTCTATGGCTATGATAATTCAGCCTATGGGGCACATCTAAAGTAGCAGTTGTTCTGGAAACCGAGAGATAAAGATGGAATGGGAAGATTTAATGAATTTTTATCTGACTTTTGTATTCACTGGCCGGCCAATTGTATTTGGAGATACAATTGTGAATACATGAAATGTGATAAAGTCAAGCATAACATTTTGAGGGATTAAGTATGCTTTGGACGGATAAAAAGTTATAAAATTAAATCTAGGATACAATAATGAACAATGTTACCTCTTGTAAATAGAGAATTTACAACTGAGATTTGAGATTGTTAGCTCCCTTTTATATATTGATTGTTCATAGATCACACGATGCATTTACCCGTATGAACCCTTTGTTGATGATATTGATGATTATAAAAATAATACTTGTGTTTTAAAGTCTCAAAAGGCTCCTCTGTATGTATCACATCTTTCACCATTTTGGGGATGGCGATGTTGATTAATAATGTTGCACCCATGACGGGCTTGTGGTAACTTAACTGTGTTGGCCCCACTTGTGCGAGTGGGAGATGTTAGTATATTTGGATATGGATTAGAAACCCATTTGAAACTAAATATAGCACGGTGTGTATAAAACTATCTAGAGGGGGGGTGAATAGATTTTACGCTTTTTACCCAATTTTCGTGTTAGTCAAAATTACGAAATTACCCCTAAATAGATAAAGCAATAAATCAAGTAAAATAAGCGGAAATTAAATAAGACTTGATTTTTACGTGGAAACCCTCATGGGAAAAACCATGGGCTTGTAAGTAAGCCACACTCGAACCTCGAATCCACTAAATGTGTAAACAATTACAACCTAATCCCGGAAGTAATCACACACCTACCTAATCCCGGTATGAGTGAACCTAGTCCAATTTGCTTGCAATCTAAGCAACCTAATCCCGGTTGCTACACACAGGACTTACTTTCTCTCGAAGAGAATAACAACCCTAAGTGAATATATGAATATCCAAATGCAACATAGAGCAAGGGAAACCCTATATGCTTATCTAAGGTGATGAATTTGCAATTAAGAACAATCCTAGATATCAAAACTAAATGACATATCAATTAGTTTAGCTAATCAATATTAAGAACAAAACCTAATTTGCTAGCACAATACAACTTCTCAAACATACATCATACTAATCTCAATCTTGTATCCAAAGCATACAAAATAACAAACAAGTAATTAATTGAGATTGCTAGATAAGAGAAACACAAATTATGTAAGATATTAGTGAAAAGCTTACCAAGCAAAGTATGATGAAGAATCCATGCCAGATGACATCTAGATGATCAAAGATGATGCTAGATGATGATTGATGATCATGAAAAAGTGTTTGAGTAATTAAAAATGAGTTCTTTGTGTATTTTTCTTGTCTTGAAAAATATCCTAAGTATGAAGCTTGAATATGAACTCTCTTGAATGACCTAAAATCAAGTTAGCATATATAGGGGCCATAAGTGAAGTGAGGTCGTTTTGAAAACGCGCCAGAAAATTGCTCTGTGCGCTGGTGGACCTGCGCTGGACGACAAGCGCAAGACCAGCGTACAAGCACATTTTTGCAAGGGTGCTTGACGACCAGTGCTCACACAGGCGCCAGACCAGCGGCACGCCACTGGGCGATTAGCGCTGGTGGACTTGCGCTGGTATGGACCAGCGCACGACCAGCGACAGACCACTGGGTGATCTGCGCTGGTGGGCTTGTGCTGGTGGACCAGCGCATGACCAGCGTCAGACCACTGGGTGATCTGCGCTGGTGAGCTGCACTGGTCAGGCGCTTGAGGACCGGTGCACAGTCCACACCTTTGAACCCCACAAGTAAACATGCACGGGGTAAAAAGGTAAATTAAGATGCATCCTAAAAGCCTAAAATGCTATGACATTTAATCACAAGATGCAATCAAAATAACAAACAAGAAGAGATGTTAATTGAACATTAATGCACAACCATAAGAATCACAACATACAAGGAATAAACATATGCATGAGTTGTGAGTGTGTGCAACAATCTCTTCAAGACAAGTAAGCACTTAGAGTATTACCTTTGGAGTGCTTAACACTTGCAAGGGCCTTGAGCTTGAACACATTCCTAAGCTACCCTTACATGATCCCCACTTATGGTTTGATCACGAAATAAGCCAATTAAAAACTATGGGAATCCTTACACCATTATACACCCAAGTGGGCCAAGACCAAAGCCCATGCCCAAGGCCATGCATTGTTATAACTGCATGAGCAGTTTTCTTATGAGCAGTTATATAATCAGTTAATAGAAAACTGATAAATATAACAAAAACCACAACATGCAATAACGTGCAAAAAGTGGTGTGTGTGGATGTGAAGTGCATGTGAACAATATGCATGAGTGTGTGCAATATAAGGCATGGTTTTGTTGTGTGTGCTTTAGTGTAAGTCCAACAGAGAGCATATGTGTGTATGTGTAAAAGAAACACAATAGAGAACTATACAGAGAGATAAACACATATAGATGTGGAGAAAATCTAGAGAATTTTCTCCCATCTCCAACAATTGTGTGTGTAAATTGCATTGTGATCAGAGGGGACTTTCCGATTCTATGATTGTCCTCCGACCGGTGATACAGTTTCAGGTGTTCGATCCACTTCCACTGTAGATATTCGGATTCCGTTTGGTGAACGGTAATGATCCGAATTTGTTTTGTTTATCTTTAGAATAATCTTCAGAAACCGAAGTGGAGCGAGCTTGAGAGAAGCAAGCTTTGAAGAAATGACTCTCACAAGCTTAAGTGAGAGATGTTAGGATTATGCTCAATAGTAAGAGTGTAATATTGTAATTGACAATCTTTTTCATATTAATAAAGTGATTTCTGGTTTAACAAATCTTATAGCATTTATAGTTTAATATTATAATTGTCAAAGTAAATAATCATAAGGTGTAAAGACTATGAGAAAAGAGAATTGTTCATACATCTGGATATGTATGAGGAAGACACAATTCTTTAGTTAGTCTTGAATAATGTTCACAACTTAAGTTAAAGGTTGGGCACCTTTATCTTTTTAAAGTTGTAGAATTCTTTTGCTAGCATTTGAGTGGGATCAAATGAGTTATGATGAGTCTGAAATCATCAGAGGGTCTTCGAGTAAGAGAATCTAGTGCACTAGGTGCATTGAACTGGATCACAATGAAAAGCTTTATCTAGAACCGTCAATAGATAATAGTCTTTTCATTATCAGGACAATCGGAGAGTCTATCTTAATCCTGAGATAAATGATGGACTTGTGGTTGCAAGTGGTATCATTTGAGTTATCAATGAGTACGATTATATAGCATAGTCTGTCCTCGATAGTTTGGTGATATTCATTTGTTAATCGATAGAGGACTTCATTTATAAATATGGACATCGTGGCTACATTTATTAAATGAGAGTATAATATCATCATATGGATGTTTTGAGGTAATTGGATATTAAATCTCAACGTTGAGTTTTCGATAGTGACTATTGAAAACATGGCTTCTAGACAAGTCAAAATATCCAAGTTCAAAACGTGATCATATGAGTAAATATGGTAACTTGGAGAGTTATAGGCGGTCTATGAACTCTTAGCGATTACTGATATTAATCACAAGGATTCACTATCTCCAACATGATTGTCTAGGGTATGAATGAGGAACATCTTCTTATTCTATCTTTATTTAAGAGTTCAATTTTAGCTCTTTAGTGGAATGAGTTAAAATTAATGGATCGGACCTAAGTGAATCATTTGTTGATTGTGATTAGATTGTGTCTATTGAAGCTTAAATTTAGATAGCCCGCCAAGATCCCCAATCCACACGAACTTGTATGGATCACTTGATATATTCTACCGGACCAATTTATGGGTCCATTTAGAATTGCATTTAATAAATTAAGAATATAATTTGCACATTATTTATTTAATGGGCTGCTCAATTATATTAATATATTAATGAAAGGCATGTGGGCTTGTTTCTTTTAGTAAGAATGGGTCTGGTTCACATGTGGGCTTTTTATTTAAAGTCCAATGGATTAAATGAAATAAGAAAAATAATATATGGCCCATTTATTCAAGTGGGGCGGCAAGGTGTATATATTAACCTAATATATTATTTTGTTTCATTGTTTTAATTAATAAGAATTAATTAATTTATTAATTAATTGTTTAATTAAGAAACAAATCTTTTTCTGATTAGGAAATATATTTCCTAAAGTTATACTATTGGTAGTAGTATACTAAAAGTAAAAGACTTGTTTGATAAGAAAATAAATAATTAATTTTATTTATTTAATCAAATAAGAAGTCTTTTTATTTAGTCAATAAAAGAATAAAAATATCTATGAGTTGGATTAGGGTTCGAAGTCTAAAGTATGATGGAAATTAGGGTGCAACACAAACCCTTTTTGGCATGTGATTTGCGGCAACCCTAGTCCCATTTAGAGGAGGATTTCGGCAACCCTAAATACAAGAGGAAGCAAAATTTCGGCCACCTATATATTACCACATATAGAATTCGGCCACCCTAGTTGTTCATTGATACAATTTTCTTCTTCTTCTCAATTCATAGAAAAGTATTATTTTATTCTACTAAGACATAAAAGAGAGAAGATATTATTCTTTTGATGGAACACTAATTGCTTGTTCATCAATAAGCTTGTGTGTACAACATCGAATTAGGTTCACGCGAGTTTCGATCTTTAGATTGAAAACTCAAAAGTGATCGGAATAATATTTGTATTCTTTTGATTGTTTTGTGACTAACAAAAGAAAAAAGAAAAGTTTGTTTGTCCATTCTCAGGTTTGCAATTCAAAGGAAAAAGGGAGACCACGCTCCTAGGTGATTCACGTTCGTGCTAGGATTGAAGATCTTGCGGATTACCATCGACGTAAGTCAATCGGATCACGCGACAAAAGGTATTCTTCTTTTGTTGATTTATATGTATGTTTAATTAATTAAAGGGTTAAGGTTCATAAAAAGGAAAAATTTTAAAATATACTAAACTCGTTTTTAGTCTCGCTTCCGCTGCGTATACTACGGTATTTTTCCCTACAGACCGAAATTCAACCCTAATTCCCATCAACTTTTAGACTCCTAACCCTAATTTAACTCATAAGTATTTTTATTCTTTTTATTGACTTAATTAAAAGACTTCTTATTTGATTAAATAAATAAACTTTAATTATTTATTTTCTTACCAAACAAGTCTTTTACTTTTAGTATACTACTACCAATAGTATAATTCTAGGAAACATATTTCCTAATCAGAAAAAGATTTTGTTTCTTAATTAAATAATTAATTAATAAATTAATTAATTCTCATTTAATTAAACAAAAAATAAAATAATATTTTTGACTAAAAACTTAGCCTTGCCACCCCACATGGAATAAATGGGCCAAATATTATTTTCTTATTTTATTTAATCCATTGGACTTTAAATAAAAAGCCCACATGTGAACCAGACCCATTCTTACTAAAAGAAACAAGCCCACATGCCTTTCATTAATATTTGAAACTAATTATTGCACGGTGTGTATAAAACTATCTAGAGGGGGGGTGAATATATTTTACGCTTTTTACCCAATTTTTCGTGTTAGTCAAAATTACGAAAATGCCCTCAAGATAATATAAACAAGCAAGTGTAATATGGTGCGGAAATTAAAACAACACTTGATTTTTACGTGGAAACCCTCATGGGAAAAACCACGGGCTATGTAAGTAAGCCACACTCGAACCTCGAATCCACTAAATGTGCAAACGATTACAACCTAATCCCGAAAGTAATCACACACCTACCTAATCCCGGTATGAGTGAACCTAGTCCAATTTTGCTTGCGATCTAAGCAACCTAATCTCGGATGCTACACACAAGACTTACTTTCTCTATGAAGAGAATACAACCCTAAGTGAATATATGTGAATATCCAAAATGCAACATAGAGCAAGGGAAACCCTATATGTTTATCTAAGATGAATAATATGCAATTAAGAACAATCCTAGATATCAAAACTAAATGACATGTCAATTAGTTTAGCTAAACAATATTAAGCACAAAACCTAATAAGCTAGCACAATACAACTTCTCAAACATACATCATACTTATCTCAAACTTGTATTCAAAGTATATAAAATAACATACAAGTAATTAATTGAGATTTCTTAGTTAAGAAAGACACAAAATATGTAAGATATTAGTGAAAAACTTACCAAGCAAAGTATGATGAAGAATCCATGCAAGATGACATCTAGAAGATCAAAGATGATGCTAGATGATGATTGATGATCATGAATAAGTGTTTGAGTAATTAAAAATGAGTTCTTAGAATTTTTCTTCTTTTTGAAAAATATCCTAAGTATGAAATCTGAATATGAACTCTCTTCCTTGACCCAAAGACAAAATGGCATACATATAGGGGGCCAAATCAAAGTGAGGTCGTTTAAGTAAGTTTCAAAGAAATGCGCCGATCGGCTGTTTCATTCGGCGGCCAGGCCGCCGAATTCAACCGCTGAATTGCTCCCGATGAAACAGGGGAGAAACGGCGGTTTCGAAACCGTCGAACCAACCGTAGAAACAGGACCGAGAAATAAAACAATCAGGTCTGAAACGATGTTTTTGATCGGTGGCCACTAAACCGCCGATCCACCCGCCGAATTGATCCAGAGACCTCTGGACTCAAACGGTGGTTTCATTCGGTGGCCAGGCCGCCGATCAAACCGCCGTTTCACCAATTTTGGTGAAACCAAGGGAGAAGCCAAGGGCATTCTCCAACGGCGATCTTCGCGCAAAACCAAGCACATTCTAGTGCATGCGCAGACGTTTCCGAACAACAACGGGAAACGAATTACTAGACACATAAACCACAACAACATATAACAAAGAAGTGCAAGTGTGATAAGTGACATGTGAAGAGAATGTACACAAATGCAAGTATGCTAAGTGAGTGTGTGCACTAAATCTCTTCATAGAAAATTAAGCACTAAACATATACCTTTGGAGTGCTTAACACTTGCAAGGGCCTTGAGCTTGAACACATTCCTAAGCTACCCTTACATGATCCCCACATATGGTTTGATCACGAAATAAGCCAATTAAAAACAACGGGAATCCTTACAATATTAATATAATTGATCAGCCCATTAAATAAATAATGTGCAAATTATATTCTTAATATATTAAATGCAATTCTAGATGGACCCATAAATTGGTCCGGTAGAATATATCAAGTGATCCATGCAAGTCCATGTGGATTGGGGATCTTGGCGGGCTATCTAAATTTAAGCTTCAATAGACATAACCTAATCACAATCAACAAATGATTCACTTAGGTCCGATCCATTAATTTTAACTCATTCCACTAAAGAGCTAAAATTGAACTCTTAAATAAAGATAGAATAAGAAGATGTTCCTCATTCATACCCTAGACAATCATGTTGGAGATAGCGTATCCTCGTGATTAATATCAGTAATCGCCAAGAGTTCATAGACTGCCTATAACTCTCCAAGTTACCATATTTACTCATATGATCACGTTTTGAACTTGGATATTTTGACTTGTCCAAAAGCCATGTTTTAAATAGTCACTATCGAAAACTCAATGTTGAGATTTAATATCCAATTACCTCAAAACATCCATATGATGATATTATACTCTCACTTAATAAATATAGCCACGATGTCCATATCTATAAATGAAGTCCTCTATCGATTAACAAATGAATATCACCAAACTATCGAGGATAGATTATGCTATATAATCGTACTTATTGATAACTCAAATGATATCACTTGCAACCATAAGTCCATCATTTATCTCAGGATTAAGATAGACTCTCCGATTGTCCTGATAATGAAAAGACTATTATCTATTGACGGTTCTAGATAAAGCTTTTCATTGTGATCCAGTTCAATGCACCCAGTGCACTAGATTCTTTTAATCGAAGACACTCCGATGATTTTAGACTCATCATATCTCATTTGATCCCACTCAAATGCTAGCAAAAGAATTCTACAACTTTAACAAGATAAAGTTGCCCAACCTTTAACTTAAGTTGTGAACATTATTCAAGACTAACTAAAGAATTGTGTCTACCTCATACATATCCAGATGTACGAACATTCTTCTTTTCTCATAGTCTTTAGACCTTATGATTATTTACTTTGACAATTATAATAATAAACTATAAATGCTATAAGATTTGTTAAATCAGAAATCACTTTATTAATATGAAAAAGATTGTCAATTACAATATTACACTCTTGCTATTGAGCATAATCCTAACACATATGTGTGTGTCTTTGTGTTTGTATATTTCCATATTTTTGTATTTAGACTTGAATATGCTCTATTATGATTCTTTATTGAGTTTCGGTCGTTTTGGTTACTCATTCATTTAATTTCGAGTCCAAACGATGTAGCTACGCTACTTTTCGTTCTCATTCGTTAAGTTGAATTCATCGTCGTTTTCCGAGATGATTTCTCAACCATTTTTCAAAGTTGTGTAGCCTTCGTCGTGCGTGAGGGAGTCATGGTTCGTAATCCGAAAATAGATTCAAAATCAGAGTTCAGATGCCCAAGATATGGTTGAAGAACGTGAGGGAGTGTGCGAGAGGAGAGCGTGGCCAAGAGGCCAAGTGGCCCAAGCCGTGTGGGAGCCGTGGGACCCACGGCCAGAGGACCCCTCTAGTGGTGTGTGGCCCACGCGCCCCCCATGGGGTGGGTGACGTGGCCACTTCTTATTGGCCCGAAAAATCTCTCTCTCCTTCTTTTAAATTCCCTCCATTCCCTCCATTTCAATTCTAAGAAGAAAAATTGCAAAAATCCCGTCAGAATTTTTCTCCCAAATTTTCTCACCTTCCAAACACCATAACTTCTTCATACGGAGTCGGAATTGAGTGATTCAAGTTGGAGATTGTTCATAATCGAGTCCTCTAGCTTTTCCAAGTGGATAGGAAGCTGTTTGATTGATTTTTCTAGTGGTTCCACTCAGAAAACCGAACCAGCTCGTGAATCCAAGGTAGTGTTCATATCTTTGGGATTTCTTCCTTTTTAACCTTCAATTTGCGTGGGGTTTCTCTTCTATATGTATGTGTATGTTTGGTGAATGCTATTGAGAAAGATAGCTTGACAATCAATCTTAATCAAAAGTCTAATTAGAGACATATGTGAACTAGTTTCTTAGATTCTAGGTTTTTCACATGCTTGAGAGTTGTATTGTGATTAGATTGATATCTAGGATTATTTGTGAATTGATTGATGTATTTTATGATTGATAATCCTCACGTGTGCTTAGATCCTCTTATTGAACAAATCTAGGATTAACACTTGTGTTTGTGTATTTAGAGACTATTAGGATTTCATTGACTATTCATTATATCCTTGCTCTAAATCTTTGGTTAGAATATTCATTGAATATATTTTTTGATTCTAGCATTTATGTGTATGTTTATGACATCTTGAATATGTGCTTCATGTATATATTTTTATTCAAGTGTTATTTGTATGAATAGAACTAGGAGCTTTTATGTTAAGGTGTTTTTCACATGCTCTAGGTTTAATTCATGTTTTTGGCATCTAGACTATATTACTTGTGTTCTCACATGTTTAAGTCTAGTTGTTCCATAAAATGTCTTGATCACATGTTCTATGTTGAATTGATTGTTTGCATCATTTGCATTCACATGATCACACTAGGAAGTCCTTGTAAAAGGCATGAAGTCTTGACTAGGACAAGGTGTCCGGATAGTCAAGCAAAGAAGTCTTGGTTAGGACGTGAGGTCCGAATAACCAAGCAAGAAGTCATGGCTAGGATCGGGAAAGGTCCGGATAGTCATGCATGGGAGGCTGCCTAGAGGTATGAGTGCTTTGGAAAGGGAGTTGGCTTGTATATTGGTAGGCCTAGGCGTATGGTTAGACATAGACTCCAAAAGAGCGAGGTACACGGTAGGTGTATGCACTCTTAAGGAATTTCTAATCTTCCATCGATGTTGGTTTTGTGTGTTGTCCAATTATGGTGGTTTCGCATCATTGAGGGATTTCATACTTTCCAATAGGGTTGGGTAGACTTAGACTCCACTAGGTTGGGTGAGCTAAAGATTGGTCACTTTGTAGATTCTCTATTTTTACCATCCAATATATATAGTACCCTAATTGTTGTATTTCAACCCGTGGATGTTTCCTCCTTGGAGGTTTTACCACGTTAAAAAAACTCATGTGTCAATTCTTTCTATCTCTTTTTGTATATGTTTATGTGTATGTTTCAATCTTGTGGTACAATATTCACTTGTGATATATTGGAAGCAAGATTGTGTAAAGTGTGATTTGTAATCAATATTCATTTTGATCATTTTTGTATATACAATTCATTTGTGTAAATATAATTCTCTTTCTTTGATTCTTTTGTATAGATGTATTTAGATTGATATTTGTAAGGATTCCCGTTGTTTTTAATTGGCTTATTTCGTGATCAAACCATATATGGGGATTCTTTGTAAGGGTAGTTTAGATGTTGTTATTAGTGCATTAGGCCCTTTGAAGACCTCATTATTGACAAGCACCAAAGGTAATATTCTAAGTGCTTTCTTGTCTTGAAGAGATAGTTGCACACACTCACAACTCATGCATATGTTTAATCTTTGTATGTTGTGTTTCTTTTTTGTGCATAAATGATTTACATCTCTTCTTGCCTATTTTTATGATTGCATCTTGTGTTGAAAACATCATAGCATTTAGGCTTTTAGGATGCATCTTGTTTGACTTTGTACCCCTTGCATGATTGCATGTGGGATGCATTTTTTGGGGGTGCGCTGGTCCACCAGCGCCGGTCGACCAGCGCCGCTCACCGGCGTAAATCGCCCAGTGGCGCGTCGCTGGTCGTGCGCTGGTGTGGACCAGCGCCGGCCACCAGCGCCGATCGCCCAGTATGGCGCTGGTGGCAGCGCTTGACGTCCAGCGCTCAAGCCAAAATTGGCTTGTGGCTGGTCCTGCGCTGGTCCACCAGCGCAGGTCCACCAGCGCACAGAGTAGTTTTCTGGCGAGTTTTCAAAACGACCTCACTTCACTTATGGCCTCTATATATATGCTAACTTGATTTTAGGTCATCTACAAGAGTTCTTATTTATGCTTCATACTTAGGATATTTTTCAAGAGAAGAAAAATACACAAAGAACTCATTTTTAATTACTCAAACACAATTTCATGATCATCAATCATCATCTAGCATCATCTTAGATCATCTAGATGTCATCTAGCATGGAATCTTCATCATACTTTGCTTGGTAAGCTTTTCACTAATATCTTACATATTTTGTGTTTAATTTATCTAGCAATCTCAATTAATTACTTGATTGTTATTTTGTATGCTCTAGATACAAAATTGAGATTAGTATGATGTATGTTTGAGAAGTTGTATTGTGCTAGCATATTAGGTTTTGTACTTGATATTGATTAGCTTAACTATTTGACATGTCATTTAGTTTTGATATCTAGGATTGTTCTTAATTGCATATTAATCATCTTAGATAAGCATATAGGGTTTCCCTTGCTCTATGTTGCATTTTGGATATTTTCATATATTCACTTAGGGTTGTATTCTCTTCAAGAGAAGCTAAGTCTTGTGTGTAGCAATCGGGATTAGGTTGCTTAGATCGCAAGCAAATTGGACTAGGTTCACTCATACCGGGATTAGGTAGGTGTGTGATTACTTCCGGGATTAGGTTGTAATCGTTTGCACATTTAGTGGATTCGAGGTTCGAGTGTGGCTTACTTACATAGCCCGTGGTTTTTCCCGTGAGGGTTTCCACGTAAAAATTCAAGTGTTAATTTAATTTCCGCACCATATTACACTTGCTTGTTTATATTATCTTGAGGGTAATTTCGTAATTTTGACTAACACGAAAAATTGGGTAAAAAGCGTAAAATCTATTCACCCCCCCTCTAGATAGCTTTATACACACGTGGTATATTTAGTTTCAATATTTGTATATACATTGAGCATTAATATTAATACATATATCCTTTGTTTTGGTTTTACTATATTTCCTTCATTAGCAAGTTGTAGTAGTTTTACTTAGTGTACTTACATTGTAATATTCAAAGTACAACTTGTGGAATTTGATCTTAATTGAATATCTTGTATATGAGATACATTGTTTGTTGGTATATGTTTTGTAGACCAAGGGTGGTGAATTGAGCATACATGTGTTAATTGTTTTCTTATAACAATCATGTTTAAGGTTAATTTGTATGCTCACCAAGGTTTTGACATAAGTCACGAAAGAGTTTTTAAAACTAGTGTGTCAACTTATTCACCCCCCCCAGGTTGTTTAGTATAACCTTGTAGGTATTTTCAAGAACTCATGAGAAATCCCTAAACCATCAAAAAACTCACTAAATTTAGCATTTTCAAATTCCGCCCATGATCACTCCTAATGCGACATATTTTCTTGATATCAAGACCTTTTTCATTTTGAACTTGATTACAATTTTTTTTGAAGTAATCAAAAGCCTCAGTCTTGTTTCTAAGAAAATAAACCCAAGTAAACCTAGAATAGTCATCAATGCATACAAAAATGTACTTTTTGCCATTGATGCTCTCAGTTTGAATTGGCCCCATTAGGTCCATGTGCACAAGTTCTAAAGGTCTCTTGGTAGCAATATAAGTACTCTTTTGTGAGGCATTTTGGTTTGTTTATCTAATTGGCAAGGTTCATAAACAACCTCAAGTTTCTTACCAAAATTGGGAAGACCTCTAACAATGCCATGTTTTTCAAGCTTCTTTAAATCTTTAAAATTCATGTGACCCAAACATTGATACCACAAATCAAGCTTGTTGCACTCATGTGTTATGTTGCAAGTTAGAGGATCTATCTCAAGACAATAGCAATTGTCTATAGACCTTTTGACTCTTAGGACAACATTGCCCTTTTTATCAATTATAGTGCACACGTCTTTGTTAAAACTAACTTCTTAAAAAATTTCACACAAGTGAGTAATGCTTATCAATTTAGCTTGTAACCCATCAACATACAAAGTATTGCAAAGTTTAGGCAATCTGGGGATACAAATTGTTCCCTTGCCAAGAACTTGTTTTGGTACTATCACTAAAAGTAACCCAACCTCCATCCTTTAAATGAGATTCTCAAATTACTCTTTGTTCCCGGTCATCTTCCTAGAGCAACCACTATCTAGGTACCAAGAATAGGAGGAGTTGGCACGTAAAACATATTGTGCAACTAGACAATTAGGTGTGTCTTTTCTAACCCACACACTCTTCACAACATGCCTCTCACTCTTACCACTAACATGCTTTGACTCAATATTAGATTTTTTAACATGCACCTTGACCTCATTGGTCACATTTTCAAATATATCAAATAAAGCATTATCAACTTTCTTATGTATAATAAAGTGAGGCACAACACAAGATTTAGCAAGCAAGTCATCAACAATATTCTCCACAACATGCTTTTTCAAGGTCTTCCTAGGTCTATTTCTATATCCATACATGGATGATTGCCTAGGTCCATTCAAAGATATATCATGAAAAGCATTATTAAGTTTGCATTTTCAAATATACTCAAAGCACCTAGGTCGAATATGTCCTACCATATTACAATGATGACAAATAGGAATAAATTTGAGAAATTTACTATTTGCATTTGCTTCCAACTCCTTCGGTCTTCTCACAATTTTTCCTCTTTGAAGTGCAACCCTTGATGCTTCACCTCTTGCAATTGAGATTGTTGCTCCTTGACGATGATCTTGTTGAGTTCTTCCATTGAACTTCCTTGTTGATGTAGAGGCACCTCCGGTAGCTTTCATGGCTTTACCTTGAGTGAGTGTACCTACATTTGTTTCAACGCTTGCTTTGACAAAAGTAGATTTGTTAGTAGAAGGGGTTTCCTTCTCATTGATATAACCCAAACCTTTTTTATCACATAGATGCTTTCCACTTTTAATGAGGGTTTCAATCTTGTTAGAACTAGATGACATCTTGTTAATCATCCTACTTGCCTCATCAAGTTTATCACTAAGCATCCTATTTTTAATGGCATATTTTTCTAAGATGTCATCACTTTTCCTAACATTTTCACGTAATTTATTTAGCCATTGTTCATACTTTTTCTCTTGAATTAAGTGCTCACTAAGTTTGGCTTTATGCATGTTTTTAAGCCTTTTAGTATTAATAAGAGAACTATCCCTTTGCTCAATTTCATGCTTCAAGATGCTAAGTCTATCATGTAGGGAAAAATACGGGCACGCAGCGGAAGCGAGACTAAAATCGAGTTTAGTATAGTTTAAAATTTTTCCATAATTTGAACCTTAACCCTCTAATTAATTAAAATATAATACTAAAGAATACATACCTTTATCGCATGATCCGATTGACATTGCGTCGATGGTAATCCGTAAGATCTTCCAATCCAATCACGAACGTGAATCACCTAGGAGCGTGGTCTCCCTTCTCTTTGAATTGTGTACCTGAGGATGGATTAACAAAACTTTTTCTTTTTCGTTAGTCACAACAAGTTCCAAGAGACAACAAAGAATGTTCTGGTCACTTTTGAATTCACAATCTTTAGATCGAAACTCGCGTGAACCTTATTCGAAATTGTGCACAAAACCTTTTGATGTAAAAGTAACTAGTGCACTATCAAAATAAGAACAAACTTTTCTCTCTATTCCTCTTGGCCGAAAATCACACTAGTCTAAGAGTTGGATTATGTTTTTCTCTAGTAAAAGAAAAAACTCTCAAGTCCAAGACATTAGGGTTCATTGAATTCCACTTGCCTCATATTTATATAGTGCACCGAATTCTTGCCTATTAAAAAATATTGTGCACCGAATTCTGATTGCCATATAAACATATATATATTGGCGACCAATTCTATATGCCATATAAATAATATATCTCAAACATATAGACTACACATTCTACATGCCACCTATGATATATATATATATATATATATGTTGCCGAAAATTGCTTTCCACCTATAATATATATTAGTGGCCGAAATCTTCTACCCAAATAGGATTTATGTCTTTTGACCTAAATCCTAACCCTAGGCAGATTTCTTTATAATTCCAAACCCTAATCCAACTCTTTAGTGTTTTTATGACTATATTAAAGACTTTCCAATTTGACTAGATAAATAAATCCCTTATTTATCTACTTACCAAATAAAGTCTTTATATTTATTATACTACCACAATAGTATACTACTAAGAAACATATTTCCTAGTCAAAAAAAGATTTTGATTTTTTAATTAAATAATTAATTAATCAATTAATTAATTTCCATTTAATCAAATAATAAAAATAAAATAATATAATATCATATATATATCTCGGCCATGTGCCATATATATTAATATATCTATATATTGTTTTTCTATTTTATTAAATCCATTGGACTTTAATAAAAGGCCCATATGTGAACTGAGCCTATTCTTACTAAAAGAAACAAGTCCACATGCCTTAATACAATTCTAGATGGACCCATAAATTAGTCCGGTAGAATATATCAAGTGATTCATGCAAGTCCGTGTGGATTGGGGATCTTGGCGGGCCTATTTAAATTTAAGCTCCAATAGACATAACCCAATCACAATCAACAAATGATTCACTTAGGTTCAATCTATTAATTTTAGTTCATTCCACTAAAGCACTAAAATTGCACTCTTAAATAAAGATGGAATAAGTGAATGATTCTCATTCATACCCTAGACAATCTTATAGGAGATAGTGAATCCTCGTGAAGAATATCAGTAATTGCCAAGAGCTCATAGACCGCCTATAGCTCTCCAAGTTACCATATTTACTCATATGACCCCACTTTGAACTTAGATATATATTATGACTTGTCTAGAAGTCATCTTTCAATAGTCACTATTGAAAACTCAACGTTAAGATTTAATATCCAAAACCTCAAAACATCCATATGATGATATTCTACTCACATTTAATAAATGGAGCCACGATGTCCATATTTATAAATGAAGTCCTCTATCGATTAACAAATTAATATCACCAAACTATCAAGGATAGACTATGCTATATAATCGTACTCATTAATAACTTAAATGATACCACTTGCAACCATAAGTCCATCATTTATCTCAGGATTAAGATAGACTCTCCGATTGTCCTGATAATGAAAAGACTATTATCTATTGACGGTTCTAGATAAAGTATTTCATTGTGATCCAGTTTAATGCACCCAATGCACTAGATTCTTTTACTTGAAGACCCTCCGATGATTTTAGACTCATCATAACACATTTGATCCCACTCAAATGCTAGTAAAAGAATTCTACAAGTTTAACAAGATAAAGGTGCCCAACCTTTAACTTAAGTTATGAACATTATTCAAGACTAACTAAAGAATTGTGTCTACCTCGTACATATCCAGATGTACGAACAATTCTTCTTTTCTCATAGTCTTTTGACCTTATGATTATTTACTTTTGACAATTATAATATTCAATCTATAAATGCTATAAGATTTGTTTAAATCAGAAATCACTTTATTAATATGAAAAGATTGTCAAAAACAATATTACACTCTTGCTATTGAGCATAATCCTAACATATCATTGCTATCTTTTAAGTTCATTTCAAGACTTAGGATCTTGTCTTTAAGATCATTGAAATCTTTTGAGCCAAGTCCATGATTCTCTAGCTTCTTGTTGAGGGACACATTGACTTTAGATAAATGTTGTAAGGTTCATGATTTGTATTGGCTTGATTCCATTGCAAAACATTTCATATTTGTATTAGTTGTTGCTTAGTATATTCTTTGAAGAAAGAAAGCTTAAAAGGTGAAGAGCAACGTCTAGTGCAAAAGTCGTCTTCAAGAGGTGAAAATCGTCAAAGGTATATCTTGACTCCTATCCTTTTGCAAGGCGTTAGCGCACACACACACAATTCATACATGTGTATCCCTGCATTGTGGTTCAAATATTTGGTATAACACATTCACATATCTCATAGTATGCTCATGCATTGATCTTGTATAGACAAACATTGTAGAATTGCATGCTTTGTGACTATCTCTTTGATATGACATGCTTGTGTGAATATGTATTTATTTGTTTGTGTATTTTGTGTTTTGGACGTGAACATGTTCTTATTTGATGCCTTATTGAGTTCCGGTCGTTTCAGTTACTTATTCATAAGGTTTCGAGTCCAAACGATGTAGCTACGCTACTTTTCGTTCTCATTTGTTGAGTTGACTTCATCATCGTTTTCTGAGATGATTTCTCAACCATTTTTCAAAGTTGTGTAGTCATCGTCGTGCGTGAGGGAGTCACGGTTCATAATCCGAAATGGATTCAAAATCAGAGTTCGGATGCCCAAGTTACGGCTAAATAACATGAGTGCGCAAGAGAGGTAAGAGTGGCCAAGAGGCCACGTGTGCCACGCCGTGGGCCCCACGGCCAGAGACCCTCTCTGGCCCCGTGAGGCCCACGCGCCCCCCACGGGGTGGGTGACGTTGCCCTTGCTGATTGGCCCAAAAATCTCTTCTCTCTCTTCTTTTTAAACACTTCTCCTTCCCTCCACATGGGTTAAAGATTTTGAAGAACACTTTGAACATTTTCTGCAGAATTTCTTCACAATTTTAGTTTTAGTATTTTGATCATAACTTTCTCATACGAACTTGAAATCGATTGATTCAAAAGCCAAAATTGTTGGTCTTGATGAGACCTATAAACCCCAAGCATTTCTAGAGGCAGGTGACTTCGCCATTCTTCCCAGTTGACTGATCTTCAGTACGTGGTCAAGGTTGCTTTGTTCAACTTCTTCTTTTTCATTTCATCTTTGATCATCTCTTTGATTCTTACTATTTGATTGATGAAATATGTTGAGAAGAATGTTAGATCATATGCTAGGGGTGTTTGATCATTTGTCAATTGAGTTTTTAGCTTTGTGATTTCTCTTGAACATATATGTGCTAAACTTGATTTTGTTTGAAATTGATTCTAGAAAATTTACATATGATGTGTCTCATATTATTTTCTAGGTTTTATTTCATGATCTAAGAACTAGGTTTTTAAGTGTGATATATTGAATATTCATTACCTTATTCTTATTGATTTATGATCGCGCTATGAATGTTCACATTTAGCGCCCCTAATTCCTACCTTTTGTGTTCGTATTCGAGCACTTTTGTGTGCATAACGTGTGTTTTTGTTAAGTTCAGGTAATTTGGCCAGTCAGGAAGGTTTTTGCATCAAAGTGGTTAAAAGAGGATCAAAACCATGAGAAGAAGACACGGCTGGACATAAGCCGCCATCCAGGGAGCTTGAAGTCACCAGAAATTATGGCGAGTTCATGAGGCGGGAATATGCCAGCCTTCCCGAAGGTTTGAAGTCGCCAGAGAACAAAGCGAGTTCGCGCGGCGGGTTCATGCGGCGGGAAATTAGCCGCCTATATCTTTTCTAAAGCCAAGGCGAGTTCGTGACGGCGAGAAAGAAGGCGCCCAGAAACTCACCGAGGGCACGGCGTGTTCGTGCGGCGGGTTTGAACCTACAGACTAAACCCGCCCAAGGCACGTCCAAAGGCCAATTTGGCATTTCTTGCCTCATTTGAAGAAAAATATATATATACTTCTCTCTCCTACTGAACAAAGGGTGACAAAAATAGTATAGAATAGTTCTTAGTAGTTTTTGAGTAGTTTATCATAGAATAGATTAGTGATTCAAGTAGTTCATCACTTGTAATCTTTGTAGCTAGAAGGTATTGATCTTAGTAATTGTTAGGATTATGCTCAATAGCAAGAGTGTAATATTGTAATTAACAATTTTTTTTCATATTAATAAAGTGATTTCTGGTTTAACAAATATTATAGCATTTATAGTTTAATATTATAATTGTCAAAGTAAATAATCATAAAGTCTAAAGACTATGAGAAAAGAAGAATTGTTCATACATCTGGATATGTATGAGGTAGACACAATTCTTTAGTTAGTCTTGAATAATGTTCACAACTTAAGTTAAAGGTTGGGCACCTTTATCTTGTTAAAGTTGTAGAATTCTTTTGCTAGCATTTGAGTGGGATCAAATGAGATATGATGAGTCTAAAATCATCGGAATGTCTTCGAGTAAAAGAATCTAGTGCACTGGGTGCATTGAACTGGATCACAATGAAAAGCTTTATCTAGAACCATCAATAGATAATAGTCTTTTCATTATCAGGACAATCAGAGAGTCTATCTTAATCCTGAGATAAATGATGGACTTATGGTTGCAAGTGATATCATTTGAGTTATCAATGAGCACGATTATATAGCATAGTATATCCTCGATAGTTTGGTGATATTCATTTGTTAATCGATAGAGGACTTCATTTATAGATATGGACATCGTGGCTCCATTTATTAAATGAGAGTATAATATCATCATATGGATGTTTTGAGGTAATTGGATATTAAATCTCAACGTTGAGTTTTTGATAGTGACTATTGAAAACATGACTTCTGGACAAGTCAAAATATCCAAGTTCAAAACGTGGTCATATGAGTAAATATGGTAACTTGGAGAGTTATAGGCGGTCTATGAACTCTTGGCGATTACTGATATTAATCACGAGGATACATTATCTCCAACATGATTGTCTAGGGTATGAATGAGGAACATTTTCTTATTCTATCTTTATTTAAGAGTTCAATTTTAGCTCTTTAGTGGAATGAGTTAAAATTAATGGATCAGACCTAAGTCAATCATTTGTTGATTGTGATTAGGTTATGTCTATTGAAGCTTAAATTTAGATAGCCCGCCAAGATCCCCAATCCACACGGACTTGCATGGATCACTTGATATATTCTATCGGACCAATTTATGGGTCCATCTAGAATTGCATTTAATATATTAAGAATATAATTTGCACATTATTTATTTAATGGGCTGCTTAATTATATTAATATATTAATGAAAGGCATGTGGGCTTGTTTCTTTTAGTAAGAATGGGTCTGGTTCACATGTGGGTGTAGGGAAAAATACAGTAGTACACGCAGTGGAAGCGAGACTAAAATAGATTTAGTAACTTTTAAAAATTTTCCTTTTTATGAACCTTAAACCCTTTAATCAATTAAACATATATATTATCTAACAAAAGAAGAATACCTTTTGTCGCGTGATCCGATTGACTTACGTCGATGGTAATCCGTAAGATCTTCAATCCTAGCACGAACGTGGATCACCTAGGAGCGTGGTCTCCCTTTTCTTTGAATTGCAAACCTGTGAATGGACAAACAAACTTTTCTTTTCTTTGTTAGTCACAAAAACAATCAAAAGAAGACTAAAATTATTCCGGTCACTTTTGAGTTCTCAATCTAATGATCAAAACTCGCGTGAACCTAAATCGATGTTGTACACACAAGCTTATTGATGAACAAGCAAATAGTATACCATCAAAGAATAATTTATTCACTCTTTTATGTTTTTAGTAGAATAAAAATAATGCTCTCTATGAATTAAGAAGAAGAAGAAAAATTGTCTCTCAAGCACCAAGCATTTGGTGGCCGAAATCTATACATGTGAATATATAGGTGGCCGAATGTTTTCTCTCGTCCTCTTTCCTATTAGGGTTGCCGAATTCTTGCTCTCTTTTTCTCTTAGGGTTGCCGCAAATCACACTCCTAAAAGGAGTTTGTGTTGCACCCTAATTTGCATAAAAGAATAGACTTCAAACCCTAATTCAATTCATAAATATTTTATTCTTTTATTTGACTAAATAAAAAGACTTCTTATTTGATTAAATAAATAAAATTAATTATTTATTTTCTTATCAAATAAGTCTTTTACTTTTAGTAAACTACTACCAATAGTATTACTCTAGGAAATATATTTCCTGATCAGAAAAGATTTGTTTCTTAATTAAACAATTAATTAATAAATTAATTAATTCTTATTTAATTAAAACAATGAAACAAAATAATATATTAGGTTAAAAGCACCTTGCCGCCCCACTTAAAATAATTGGGCCAAATATTATTTTCTTATTTCATTTAATCCATTGGACTTTAAATAAAAAGCCCACATGTGAACCAGACCCATTCTTACTAAAAGAAACAAGCCCACATGCCTTTCATTAATATATTAATATAATTGAGCAGCCCATTACATAAATAATGTGCAAATTATATTCTTAATATATTAAATGCAATTCTAGATGGACCCTTAAATTGGTCCGGTAGAATATATCAAGTGATCCATGCAAGTCCGTGTGGATTGGGGATCTTGGCGGGCTATCTAAATTTAAGCTTCAATAGACATAACCTAATCACAATCAACAAATGATTCACTTAGGTCCGATCCATTAATTTTAACTCATTCCACTAAAGAGCTAAAATTGAACTCTTAAATAAAGACAGAAAAGGAAGATGCTCCTCATTCATACCCTAGACAATCATATTGGAGATAGTGTATCCTCGTGATTAATATCAGTAATCGCCAAGAGTTCATAGACCGCCTATAACTCTCCAAGTTACCATATTTACTCATATGACCACGTTTTGAACTTGGATATTTTGACTTGTCCAGAAGCCATGTTTTCAATAAACACTATCGAAAACTCAACGTTGAGATTTAATATCCAATTACCTCAAAACATCCATATGATGATATTAAACTCTCATTTAATAAATGGAGCCACGATGTCCATATCTATAAATGAAGTCCTCTATCGATTAACAAATGAATATCACCAAACTATCGAGGATAGACTATGCGATATAATCGTACTCATTGATAACTCAAATGATATCACTTGCAACCATAAGTCCATCATTTATCTCAGGATTAAGATAGACTCTCTGATTGTCCTGATAATGAAAAGACTATTATCTATTGACGGTTCTAGATAAAGCTTTTCATTGTGATCCAGTTCAATGCACCCAGTGCACTAGATCCTTTTGCTCGAAGACACTCTGATAATTTTAGACTCATCATATCTCATTTGATCCCACTCAAATGCTAGCAAACAAATTCTACAACTTTAACAAGATAAAGGTGCCCAACCTTTAACTTAAGTTGTGAACATTATTCAAAACTAACTAAAGAATTGTGTCTACCACATACATATCCAGATGTACGAACAATTCTTCTTTTCTCATAGTCTTTAGACCTTATGATTATTTACTTTGACAATTATAATATTAAACTATAAATGCTATACGATTTGTTAAACCAGAAATCACTTTATTAATATGAAAAAGATTGTTAATTACAACATTACACTCTTGCTATTGAGCATAATCCTAACAGTGGGCTTTTTATTTAAAGTCCAATGGATTAAATGAAATAAGAAAATAATATATGGCCCATTTTATACATGTGGAGCGGCAAGGTTAAAATATTAGCCAAATATATTATTTTGTTTCATTGTTTAATTAAATAAGAATTAATTAATTAATTAATTAATTGTTTAATTAAGAAACAAATCTTTTTCTGATCAGGAAAAATATTTCTTAGAGTTATACTATTGGTAGTAGTATACTAAAAGTAAAAGACTTATTTGGTAAGAAAATAAATAATAAGTTTTATTTATTTAATCAAATAGGAAAGTCTTTTATTAAGTCAATAAAAGAATAAAAATACATATGAGTTGAATTAGGGTTAGGAGTCTAATTACATGTGAATTAGGGTACAACACAAATCCTTTTTTGTAGAGGAATTTCGGCAACCCTAATTGGACTACATGTAGATTTCGGCCAACCCTAAAGGAAGAGGAGAAGAAATTTCGGCCACCCTATATAACACATGTTATAGGGTTCGGCCACCCAGGTTGTTCACTAAATCAATTTTCTTCTTCTTCTAAACTCATAGACAAGTGTTTTGAATATGCTACCAAGACAAAAAAAAAGAGAGAAGAGATTATTCTTTTGATGGTACACTAATTGCTTGTTCATCAATAAGCTTGTGTGTACAACATCGAATTAGGTTCACGCGAGTTTCGATCATTAGATTGAGAACTCAAAAGTGACCGGAATAATCTTTGTATTCTTTTGATTGTTTTGTGACTAACAAAAGAAAAAGAAAAGTTTTTTTGTCCATTCTCAGGTTTGCAATTCAAAGAAAAGGGAGACCACGCTCCTAGGTGATTCACGTTCGTGCTAGGATTGAAGATCTTGCGGATTACCATCGACGTAAGTCAATCGGATCACGCGACAAAAGGTATTCTACTTTTGTTACTTGATATGTATAGTTAATTAATTAAAGGGTTTAAGGTTCATAAAAAGGAAAAATTTTAAAACATACTAAATCTATTTTTAGTCTCGCTTCCGCTACGTGTATTACGGTATTTTGCCCTACAATAGTAAGTGCCTTGCTCATCAATCTTCTGAAGGTTATTTGTGATCATTTGGTTTGTATTGCTGTGGAGAAAGGAGAGGTCGGCCTTGATTCTTCGAGGGTAGTATTTCTTCCTTTTGTTCATTCATATGCAATATTTAATGATTATGTGTAACTAAACACTTTGTTGGGGAATTTAAGAAAGTATTGATGTAATCACTTGTTACTACTCTTTCTTATATGCATCACTTGTGTTTGTATGCTTGAATTGATTAAATCATGCCATATATCTCATAAATCTTAGAAGCATGGAGTTGGTTATTGTATGGTGATGAAATACTAAGTTCATAATGTTTGAATTAAGTATGGTTAGTTAAAAACTCCTGAATTAGAATGTGTTGTTCATACAAAATCCTAAGAATACATTCTATCAATTTAGTTCCACAACTTACATTCCTTGATGATTAATCTGAACCTCATATGAGTTATTAAGTGGATGGTTGAGTGTGCCAATTGTATAAATGGAACTACGCGAGTGACTTGCTCTTTGTTGCATGAAGGTGGTTATTTGTGGTACATCATTACTGATTTCATACATTCCCTAGCATCTTAGCTTACCAATTATAATCTTTTATCATCACATTAGTTTAATTCCTTAAAACGCTCACTAATTCTAGCATTTACCAGTTACTTGATTTCCCTGTGGATCGATACCCTTACTTTGTACACTATACTAGCATAACGACTTGTACGATTGCAAAGGGTGAAATACTTGCGCGTTCAGTAATATAACCGTGGTAATTTAGAACATATTATAGTGTAATTAGAGACCCGGTTAGGACGCGTCAATTTACATGTCTTGATTTCTAGATAATTTTGTGATTGTGTGTTGAAAGCTTATTCTAGATTATCATTGAACATGTACATTTAGCTTGATTGATCATCTAGCTTAATTTGATTGTGTTTGCATCATTTGCATCACGTAGATCATAGCCTTGCATTAGGTTGAAGTCTCTAGCAAAGTGAGTGAAGCTTTGTGGATAGAGCAAGGAAGTCTTGATTAGAGTCGGGAGGACTCAGATAATCAAGCAAGGGAGACTTGTCTAGGGTCCGGAAGATCCGGATAGGTAAGCAAGAAATCTTCCTAGAGACGTGAGCGTCTTGGATAGGAAGTTGTTTTCTAGAGGTGTAGGATACATCTCGGATAGGAAGTAGGCTTGGTGATTCACTAGCCCGAGGGTAGATTAGGAGTTGATAGCTTGAGCGGATATCATGAGTTGATAGCTTGAGTGTGTAAGTCCTTTTTCACATAGTGGATTGCTTTGCCGGTGGTTGTGGTATCAACCCGTGGATGTTTCCTCTTTGAGGTTTTACCACGTAAAAACACTTGTGTTCATTTTTGCTTTTACTTTTCTTTATCTTCCATATCTTACATTGATTGCATATCTTGTAAATTGATTAACTCTTAATTGATTAACTCTTGTATTATTGAAATCAATTCATTTGCTAAATCTAATCAAGTGTGCATTTGCTTTGTTATATTCCGCATCATTTTTAATATTGGAACAATTTGAGTAAATACCTATTCACCCCCCTCCCCCCGTCTAGGTATATTTTACACTACTACTTAAGGGAAATTTCATTTGGTATCAGAGCGGGTGTCTAGACGCACTTAGATAGATCCTTTCTTTGTAGTGTTTTGTGTTTTTGTTTGTGATAATCATGATTAAGGAAGTGTGTTCCTATGTGGCTTCTTTTGTTGAACATATTGACTTAGATGAGAAAAAGATCGATGATCTTACTTTTGAAAATGAACGTTTATCCAAAGTCAATATGTCCCTCAACAAGAAGCTAGAGAATCATGCTCTTGGCTCAAAAGAATTCAATGAACTTAAAGACAAGATCCTAAGTCTAGAATTGAATCTAAATGATAGCAATAATAGACTTGGTATCTTGAAGCAAGAAATTGAGCAAAGAGATTGTTCTCTTGTTAATGCTAAGAAACTTGAAAATGTGCTTAAATCCAAACTTAATGAGCATTTAAATCAAGAGAAAAAGTATGAACAATAGCTTGATAAATCACATAAAGATGTTATGTTTAGTGATGACATAGCGAAAAAATATGCCATTGAAATTAGGATGCTTCGTGAGAAACTTGATAAGGCTAATGAAGTGATTAGCAAGATGTCATCTAGTTCTAACAAAATTAAAACCCTCATTAAAAGTGGAAAGCATCCATGTGACAAAAGAGGTTTGGGTTATATCAATGAGAAGGAGACTCCTTCATCTAACAAATCTACTTTTGTCAAAGCAAGCATTGAATCAAATGTAGGTACACTCTCTCAAGGTAAAGCTATGAAAGCTACCGAAGGTGCCTCTTCATCATCAAGGATGTTCAATGGAAGAACTCAACAACATAAGCATCAAGAAGCAACAACCTCAAATGCAAGAGGTGGAGCATCAAGGGTTGCACTTCAAAGAGGAAAAATTATGAGAAGTCCAAAGGAGTTGGAAGCAAATGCAAATGGTAAATTTCTCAAATTTATTCCTATTTGTCATCATTGTAATATGATAGGACATATTCAACCTAGATGCTTTGAGTATATTCAGAAATGCAAACTTGATAATGCTTTTCATGATATGTCTTTGAATGGACCTAGGCAATCATCCATGTATGGATATAGAAATAGACCTAGGAAGACCTTGGAAAAGCATGTTGTGGAAAAAGTTGTTGATGACTTGCTTGCTAAATCTTGTGTTGTGCCTCACTCTACTATGCATAAGAAAGTTGATAATGCTTTGTTTGATATTTTTGAAAATGTGACCAATGAGGTCAAGGTGCATGTTAAAAAGCCTAACATTGAGTCAAAGCATGTTAGACGTAAGAGTGAGAGGCATGTTGTGAAAAATGTGTGGATTAGAAAAAACACATCTAAATGTCATGTTGCACAATATGCTTTATGTGCCAACTCCTCCTATTCTTGGTACCTAGATAGCGGTTGCTCTAGGAACATGATTGGGAACAAAGAGTTCTTTAAGAATCTTGTTTTAAAGGATGGAGGTTGGGTTACTTTTGGTGACAGTACCTGTTGTATGTATAATTCCGCC
Source organism: Acer saccharum (assembly GCA_030490815.1). Lineage (NCBI taxonomy): Eukaryota > Viridiplantae > Streptophyta > Magnoliopsida > Sapindales > Sapindaceae > Acer > Acer saccharum. The sequence goes on from CM059878.1 coordinate 27,923,394, forward strand.
AAGCAGACACGTTATTAAGGGAGTCAATAAATGCTAAAAAAAAGGTTGCCACGTCACTCGTTGACCAGGTCAAAGGAAAAACGTGGACCAGTCAGTATGTCAGTCTTAAATCAACAAGTCAAGGGTGTAGTCGCCAGAGCCAAGATATGTACTCGCCAAAGTCAGAAACATGGTCGTCGAAGGGTAATACCTAGAAGCGGGGGTGTTTGCTGAATCAGCGTACTAGGCACGAACCGACTCGGCGAAAATACAAGAAATCCTAACTCGAAGCAATGTGGGATTCCCAATATGAGTCCAAGAGGGAATCCTACTACCAAAACGGTGAAGACCAAAGGGAAAACCCTAATTATTATGTATAAATATAACCACCTATCCCACGAGGAAGGGGTTTGAAAACCTAAAGAGAAAAGAGCAATTGTATGAGAGATCTAAGTGTGTAACAAAGCAATAAGCCTAGTATTATTTTTCTGCCCTCTGGGGCACCGTGGTTTTTTCCCATTCAAGGGTTTTCCACGTAAAATCTGTCTCTTGTATGCATTGATTATTCTTTCGTTTTACGTTGAATTGATATAATTGTTGAGTGTGTGGCAATCCAAATTTCACCATCAACAATTGGCGCTAGAATGAGAGGGATTCTTTGAACAATAACTTCGAGGAACCCTTACGAATTGAAAAATATGAACAACGATAGTGACAAAGATGGTAACTCCAGCGGGGATCTAACTGTTGAACCAACTGCGCCGACAGGAGATAGGGCGGTGACGATCTGGGAACAATCGGCAGCAACGCCAGGAACTAGGGCAGCCGACCCTGGGGTTCTGCAACACTTCCAAACGGCGTTAGTAAACTTAATCAGCGGGCTAGCAAAATAGGGTTTTCGCTTCCCATAGGATTGGGAGTTTCTTCTCCCTATGAGTTAACCACTCTTGGAATCCAGCCGCCCGGAAGACTACGGTCGGAAGTTCACATTGCAACCCTTGATGCTCAAGCAAGATAATCCACTGAAAAGAATCCCTAGGACCACCGTAAGGATTTCGAAGGGAGAAAACAAAGGAAGGGAGAATGTGTGATGAATGAAGAATCTAGGGAGGAGTGAGACCAGATACGGACACATGGGGTCAATTCCAGTGACACATACCAAAGGAACCGGCGGAGACACCGTTCTATCTCTTCTGAAGATAAGAGTCCTCGTCCACGAAGGGAATTACGATCCAAAAGAGCACGGCGGAGAAGATTCGAGAGCACAGAAGATCGAAGGAGCCCGGATGATAGAGGCAATTAGGGGAGAATGACAATCAAGAGTAGACTTGATCCAGCAGGAGAGCCAACTAGTCAGCGAGATGTCACCCTACAAGAGCTATCAAGAAAGGTTTCAGCGATGGCACGAAGGTATGGTCGCAACGTATCTTCGGATGATGAGTCAGATAGCCCATTTGTTGAAAATATTGCTCGCACCCAATTTCCAGACAGATTCAGAATGCCAACCATTGAGCAGTATAAGGAGAACAGGGATCCGAAAGAGCATGTTCGCTGATTCCGTAATATTATGGCCTAGTATTCATCCAATGACGGGCTGTTGTGCCTCACCTTCCCGTAAACATTCGGCAACCTCGCCTCCAGGTGGTTTGGAAGACTTTTACCCAGAAGCATAAGCAGTTTCTCAAACCTCAGCAAAGCATTCATAAGGCAATTCATGGGGAGTGTGCAGAGAAGAAAATCACTTGCTCATTTATCAAACTTGAAGCAGGAGCGCAATGAGTCGATCAAGAAGTACCTAGCAAGATTCGGGAAGGAGGTTGCTCAAATTGAGGACGCCAGTGATGTAGCTGTTATCGCCGCTTTCACCAATGGGTTACAAAGTGGGAGATTATCCTTTGACCTGCGAAGAGATAGACCGAAAACTTATGAGGAGATGATGGAAATAGTTGGCGACTATGCATGGGCAGAAGAAGAAGAAGAAGTAGCGTAAGGGGGTAGCTACGTATATGGACACAAGCCTGACTCAAAATCAGAACATAAGGATGACAAGAAGACGCAGTCACGCGACCGCTAGAGAGACGAGAAGGGCCAAAAGGGATATCCAAGGGAAAGCAGGGGAAACATGTTAGGATTATGCTCAATAGCAAGAGTGTAATGTTGTAATTAACAATCTTTTTCATATTAATAAAGTGATTTCTGGTTTAACAAATCGTATAGCATTTATAGTTTAATATTATAATTGTCAAAGTAAATAATCATAAGGTCTAAGGACTATGGGAAAAGAAGAATTGTTCGTACATCTGGATATGTATGTGGTAGACACAATTCTTTAGTTAGTCTTGAATAATGTTCACAACTTAAGTTAAAGGTTGGGCACCTTTATCTTGTTAAAGTTGTAGAATTCTTTTGCTAGCATTTGAGTGGGATCAAATGAGATATGATGAGTCTAAAATCATCGGAGTGTCTTCGAGCAAAAGGATCTAGTGCACTGGGTGCATTGAACTGGATCACAATGAAATACTTTATCTATAACCGTCAGTAGATAAAAGTCTTTTCATTATCAGGACAATCGGAGAGTCTATCTTAATCCTGAGATAAATGATGGACTTATGGTTGCAAGTGATATCATTTGAGTTATCAATGAGTACGATTATATCGCATAGTCTATCCTCGATAGTTTGGTGATATTCATGTGTTAATCGATAGAGGACTTCATTTATAGATATGGACATCGTGGCTCCATTTAATTAAATGAGAGTATAATATCATCATATGGATGTTTTGAGGTAATTGGATATTAAATCTCAACGTTGAGTTTTCGATAGTGTCTATTGAAAACATGGCTTCTGGACAAGTCAAAATATCCAAGTTCAAAACATGGTCATATGAGTAAATATGGTAACTTGGAGAGTTATAGGCGGTCTATGAACTCTTGGCGATTACTGATATTAATCACGAGGATACACTATCTCCTATATGATTGTCTAGGGTATGAATGAGGAGCATCTTCCTTTTCTATCTTTATTTAAGAGTTCAGTTTTAGCTCTTTAGTGGAATGAGTTAAAATTAATGGATCGGACCTAAGTGAATCATTTGTTGATTGTGATTATGTTATGTCTATTGAAGCTTAAATTTAGATGGCCCGCTAAGATCCCCAATCCACACGGACTTGCATGGATCACTTGATATATTCTACCGGACCAATTTAAGGGTCCATCTAGAATTGCATTTAATATATTAAGAATATAATTTGCACATTATTTTAGTAATGGGCTGCTCAATTATATTAATATATTAATGAAAGACATGTGCGCTTGTTTCTTTTAGTAAGAATGGGTCTGGTTCACATGTGGGCTTTTTATTTAAAGTCCAATGGATTAAATGAAATAAGAAAATAATATTTTGGCCCATTTACTCTAAGTGGGGCGGCAAGGGTTATTTTTAACCTAATATATTATTTTGTTTCATTGTTTTAATTAAATAAGAATTAATTAATTTATTAATTAATTGTTTAGTTAAAGAAACAAATCTTTTCTAATCAGGAAATATATTTCCTAAAAGTAAAAGTAAAAGACTTGTTTGATAAGGAAATAAATAATTAGTTTTATTTATTTAATCAAATAAGAAGTCTTTTTATTTAGTCAAAATAAAAGAATAAAATATCTATGAGTTGGATTAGGGTTTGATGTCTTAAAAACTAGATGGAAATTAGGGTGCAACATAAGCCTATGGTGGGCATGTGTTTGTGGCAACCCTAGTTATTTCTAGGTTAGGATTTCGGCAACCCTAATAATAAAAGAAAAGAAGAACCAAACTTAGGCCACCTATATATTGACAAGTATAGAATTCGGCCACCATATGTGTTCTTGATACAAATTTCTTCTTCTTCTCAATTCATAGAAAGTTTTTTATTCTACTAAAACAAAAAGGAGTGTTAGATTATTCTTTGATAGTATACTATTTGCTTATTCATCAATAAGCTTGTGTATACGATATCGATCTAGGTTCACGCGAGTTTTGATCATTAGATTGAGAACTCAAAAGTGACCGGAATAATCTTTGTCATTCTTTTGATTGTTTTTGTGACTAACAAAGAAAAGAAAAGTTTGTTTTGTCCATTCACAGGTTTGCAATTCAAAGAAAAGGGAGACCACGCTCCTAGGTGATCCACGTTCGTGCTAGGATTGAAGATCTTGCGGATTACCATCGACGTAAGTCAATCGGATCACGCGACAAAAGGTATTCTACTTTTTGTTATTGTATATGTATGTTTAATTAATTAAAGGGTTTAAGGTTCATAAAGGAAAAAATTTTAAAAGTCACTAAATCTATTTTTTTAGTCTCGCTTCCGCTGCGTGCACTTCTTTGGTATTTTTCCCTACAAAACACTCGAGCCAATAGGTTTCGAGGAAGGTACAACCATTACACCCCTTTAACTGGCGATCAGGAGGAAATACTTTCTGTGGTAGAAGACAAAGAACTCGTCAAATACCCTCGGCAGCAATCAGTAAATGCCAGGAGAGATACAACTAAATACTGCCGATTTCACAAAGATCATAGGCATGAAACTTCAAAATGTTTCCAGCTGCGTGATCATATTGAGAGCTTGATCAGAGATGGGCACCTGAAGGATTTTGCTTTGAAAAGGGACAAGCACTGTGGTCGCCAGGATAGCCGCCAAGGAAACGAGCAGGAAAGGAAAAGTCCAAGGAGAAACAGCCCTAACGCCACTATAAACACCATTTTTGGCGGGCCCCATACTGGGAGAAGCAATCGAGAAAGGATGTCAGAAGTCCGAGAAGTAATGTATGAAAGCAGAAGCATGGAGATTAATTCTGTGCAAAGAAACCCCAAGAAAGGAAGAGAAGGACATGACCCCATAACGTTTACAGTAGAAGACTCAGACGGAATTGATGTAAAGCCTAATGATGCAATCGTAGTGGGGGTTCGAATAGCCCACATGAATGTCCTTCGGGTAATGATTGACAACGGGAGTTCAACTGATATTTTAAGTGCCAAGGTATACGATGAGTTACGGCTGGACAGAAAAGATCTAGAACCCTTCCATGTGCCATTGAAAGGTTTCGGGGGCGCAGAAGTGAGATCATTGGGAACTGTGAAGCTACCGGTGAGGTTTGGTACAGCACCATGCTGGCGAACAATCCTGCTGGACTTTGTTCTAGTCGACATCCATAATTGGCCGTATAATGCTTTGCTTGGCCGATCGTTTCTTAACAAAGCTCGAGCCATCACTTCAACCCACGCGTTGAAAATAAAGTTCCCTACAGAATTTGGGTCACAGGAGATGGCTCGCCGCGCCAACTTATCAATCTTCAAAGATAAGGCAAGGATGGAGACCTAAAGCATATTCGAGGTAAACAAGGAAGTGCAGGAAGAAAATCCAGAAACCTTTGAATTGGACCCAAGGGACAAAACGAGCAGAGAAAAGGAAGAGCCAACTGAGTCGATTGTTTTAAACAAAACAGAACAGGATAAAACAGTCAAGATCGGATCAAGGCTGACTGAACGCGTTAAGAGAGATGTGACAAACTTGTTGAAAGAGTACAAGGAGATTTTCGCTTGGAGCCATGAAGACATGCCGGGGATTGAACGAAGCGTAATTTCACACAACCTGGCTATAAACGAAAAATGCAAACCAGTAGTGCAAAAAAGGAGAAGCTTTAACCCAGAGAGAAGTTCAGTAATAAAAGAGGAGGTGTCCAAGTTACTCGCTGCAGGATCAATCAGAGAGGCTAAGTACCCAGAATGGGTGGCGAATGTAGTTCTAGTGAAAAAGAAGAACAGCCAATGGAGGATGTGCGTCGACTTCACCGATCTGAATAAGGCTTGCCCCAAGGTAGCTTCCCTATAAGGTTCATGATTTGTATTGGCTTGATTCCATTACAAAACACTTTATATTTGTATTAGTTGTTGCTTAGGATATTCTTTGAAGAAAGCAAGCTTAAAAGGTGAAGAGCAACGTCTAGTGCAAAAGTCGTCTTCAATAGGTGAAAAGCGACAAAGGTATATCTTGACTCCTATCCTCTTGCAAGGCGTTAGCGCACACACACACAATTCATACATGTGTGTCCCTGCATCGTGGTTCAAACATTTGGTATAACACATTCACACATCTCATAGTATGCTCACGCATTGATCTTGTACAGACAAACATTGTAGAATTGCATGCTTTGTGACTATCTCTTTGATATGGCATGCTTGTGTGAATTAGTGTTTGTATGTTTCTATATTTTTATATTTAGACTTGAATATGCTCTATTATGATTCCTTATTGAGTTCCGATCATTTCGGTTACTCATTCATAAGGTTTCAAGTCCAAACGATGTAGCTACGCTACTTTTCGTTCTCATTCGTTGAGTTGACTTCATCATCATTTTCTGAGATGATTTCTCAACCATTTTTCAAATTTGTATAGTCTTTGTCATGCGTGAGGGAGTCACGATTCATAATCCAAAAACGGATTCAAAATCAGAGTTCGGATGCCCAAGATATAGCTGAAGAACGTGAGAGTGTGCGAGGGAGATGAGAGTGGCCAAGAGGCCACGTGAGCCACCCCGTGAGGGAGGCCGTGGGGCCCACGGCCAGAGACTCTCTCTGGCCCCGTGAGGCCCACACGTCCCCCATAGGGTGGGTGACATGGCCCTCTCTTATTGGCCCTGAAAACTCTTCTCTCTCCTCCTTTTAATCACTTCTCTTTCCCTCCAAACATTTGAAGATTTTTGAAGAACACTTGAACATTTCTGCAGAATTTTCTTCAATTTTAGTTTTAATATTTTGATCATATCTTTCTCATACGAACTCAAAATCAATCGATTCAAAAGCCAAAATTGTTGGTCTTGAGGAGAGCTACAAATCCCAAGTATTTCCAGAGGGAGCTGACTTCATCATTGTTCCCAACAGCTTGATCTTCAGTACGAGGTCAAGGTTGTTTGTTCAACTTCTTCTTTTTCAATTTCATCTTTGATCATCTCTTGATTCTTACTATTTGATTGATGAAATTTGTTGAGAAGTATGTTAGATCATATGCTAGGGGTGTTTGATCATTTGTCAATTGAGTTTTAGCTTTGAGATTTTTCTTGAACATATATGTGCTAAACTTGATTTTGTTTGAAATTGATTCTAGAAAATGTATATATGATATGTCTCATATTATTTTCTAGGTTTTATTTCATGATCTAAGAACTAGGTTTTTTAGTGTGATATATTGAATATTCATACCTTGTTCTTATTGATTTACATGTCTTGATTTCTAGATAACTTTGTGATTGTGTATTGGAAGCATATTCTAGATTGTCATTAAACATGTACATTTTGCTTGATTGATTATCTTGCTTGATTGATCATCTAGCTTAATTTGTTTTGTGTTTGCATCACTTGCATCACATAGATCATAGCCTTGCATTAGGTTGAAGTCTCTAGCAAAGTGAGTGAAGCTTTGTGGATAGAGCAAGGAAGTCTTGATTAGAGTCGGGAGGACTCAGATAATCAAGCAAGGAAGACTTGTCTAGGGTCGGGAGGATCCGGATTGGCAAGCAAGAAATCTTCCTAGAGACGTGAGCGTCTTGGATAGGAAATTGCTTTCTAGAGGTGTAGGATACATCTCGGATAGGAAGTAGGCTTGGTGATTCACTAGCCTGAGGGTAGATTAGGAGTTGATAGCTTGAGCAGATATCATGAGTTGGTAGCTTGAGTGTGTAAGTCCTTTTTCACATAGTGGATTGCTTTGCCGGTGGTTGTGGTATCAACCCGTGGATGTTTCCTCTTTGAGGTTTTACCACGTAAAAACACTTGTGTTCATTTTTTTTTTCTTTATCTTCCATATCTTACGTTGATTGCATATCTTGTAAATTGATTAACTCTTGTATTAGTGAAATCAATTCATTTGCTAAATCTAATCATGCATTTTCTTTGTTATATTCCACATTATTTTTAAATTGGAAGAATTTGGAGCCTATACCTATTCACCCCCCCTCTAGGTATATTTACACTACTACTTAAGGGAAATTTCATTCCCGCTACCAAGAATTGACCAGTTGGTCGATGCAACAGCCGGACATGAAACGTTGAGCTTCATGGATGCATACTCAGGATATAACCAGATAAAAATGCACAAGCCAGATGAGGAGAAAGCAGCGTTCACCACAGATCAAGGGTTATACTGTTACACAGTCATGCCATTCGGCCTGAAGAACGCTGGAGCAACATACCATCGCTTAGTCAACAAAATGTTCGCCAGACAGATAGGAAGAAATATGGAGGTTTATGTTGACGATATGCTGACCAAAAGCATCACAGCAGATAAGCATATAGATGACTTGAGGGAGACATTCGATGTGTTGGTAAGGTATGGAATGAAGTTGAATCCAGCAAAATGCGTGTTCGGCGTACCATCTGGAAGGTTTCTCGGATATCAAGTGCATCAAAGAGGAATACAGGTGAACCCTGAAAAAATCCAAGCATTGGCAAAAATGGTTTCGCCAAGAACTTTGAAGGACGTCTAAAGACTCACGGGGTGCCTAGCATCGCTGAGCAGGTTCATAGCTAAATCAACAGATCGATGCCTACCATTTTTCAAAGCTCTAAAGAAAGGAAAGGGAGTCGAGTGGAACGAGGATTGTGAAAGGGCTTTCCAAGCTTTGAAAGATTACCTCGGGCAAGCACCGCTGCTATCAAAACCAGAAACAGGAGAAACACTATACATATACTTGTCCGTCTCTAAAGCAGCCACAAGTTCTGTGTTGGTAAGACAGGAGGAGGGGGTCCAGAAACCAATATACTACACCAACAAAGCACTGTTACCAACGGAAACCAGGTACTCGCCAGTCGAAAAAATGGCACTCGCTCTAATAACAGAAGCGAGGAAGTTAAAGCCATATTTCCAGGCTCATAAAATCGGAGTATACACCAAATGCCCACTGAAATTAATTCTGTAAAAACCAGAAGTATCCGGTCGATTAACGAAGTGGGCGATCGAGTTAAGTGAATTTGATGTAGAGTATCTTCCAAGGACAGCAATTAAAGCCCAAGCGGTGGCAGACTTTGTAGCAGAATTCATCGAGCCAAGCATGGAGGTGGAGCAAAATAAGAAAGTATTCAAATGCAACTCCGCATTGACGGGTCGTCAAACACGCACGGCAGCGGGGCAGGGATAGTGGTGTCAACCCCGGAAGGAGATTCAGTCGAATGTGCCTTGCGTTTTGACTTCAAAGCTACTAGCAACCAAGCTGAATACGAGGCACTCACAGCAGGATTAAAGGTTTGCACAGTCCTAGGGGCAGATAAGGTGGAAATCTTCAGCGACTCTCAAGTTGTTGTCAATCAGGTGTTAGATGAATACCAAGCGAGAGATGAAAGCATGATCGCTTACCTGGAATTAGCAATGGAGCTACTGGAAAGATTCAAAGAATATAGAATTGTTCAGGTCCCCAGAGAAGAAAACGAGCAGGCGGACGCCTTGGCCAAGTTGGCATCCGCCACAATCAACATCTGGCCCAAAACTATTTCTATGATCCGCCTACTGCAGCCAAGTATAGTCAAATTGAAGGAAGTTGGGGCAGTCTTTGGTGAGAGAGACAGCTAGATTACACCAATCAAAGAGTACCTCGTCAATGATGTACTCCCAAGTGATCCATTAGAGGTAAAAAGATTAAAGTACAGAGCTACGAGATATTCAGTACTCAATGGAGAACTGTACAAAAGGGGGGACTCAAGGGCACTGCAGAGATGTGTTGGGCCCGAAGAAGCAGAAGGTATCCTAAGAAGCATACATAGTGGAAACTGTGGGAATCACGCTAGGGGTGTCAGCCTAGCCCACAAAACATTAAGACAGGGTTTTTATTGGCCAACACTATTCGCCGACGCTAAAAGGGTGGTAGAAAGATGCGAGGCGTGTCAAAAAATTGCCAATAACATCCGCCAACCACCTGAACTGTTGCAGAGTATTACCTCGCCTTGGCCATTCGCCATGTGGGGAATTGACTTGATCGGCCCAATGCCAAGAGCAGCTGGAGGAGCGAAGCACGCTATAGTAGCCGTGGATTACTTTACGAAGTGGGTAGAAGCCGAACCATTGGTACATATAACATAAGCAAACACTATAAGCTTTGTGAAGAAAAATATCCTATACAGATTCGGGATACCAAACACCATCATCACGGACAATGGGACCCAATTCGATGGCAAGAAATTCAGGGAGCTGTGTGACAAGTATGGCATCAACAACTACTACGCCTCCCCAGTACATCCGCAGACGAATGGCCAAACTGAAGCAGTGGACAAGATCATAAAACACAACTTGAAAGCCAAATTGGCGGCGAAAAAGGGTAACTGGGAAGATAAATTACCACAGGTACTCTAGGCATATCGAACCACAGAAAGGGTTCAACAGGTGAGACCCCATATTCCATGGCTTACGGAGCTAAAGCTGTCATTCCCGTGGAAACATCTTTCTCTTCGCCAAGGATACAACTCTTTCAACCGAAACTCAACATTGATATGTTAAAATGCGGTCTGGATGAATTAGAAGAAAGAAGAGAGCACACACAAATAAGAAACACTGTGTACCAACAGAGGGTAGAAAGATATTACAACTCACATGTGCATGAAAGGAGGTTCGTGCTTGGCGACTTGGTGCTGAAAAGGGTGAACCCAGGAACAAGAGACAAAGCTGAAGGATCACTTGCAGACAAATGGGAAGGGCCCTATCAAATTACAGGCATAGCTGGTCACGGGGCATATCGCATTACTCGAGAGGGTTTAGGCGAACTACCTCGGCCATGCAATGCGCAGTACTTGAAGATATATTACCCTTGACATTTTTCGTTGCTTTTAGAATTTATTTCAACCTTTTTATTTTTAGGCAGTTTTTGTTTTAGCATTTTTTCCCTATGACTATGTTAACAAAAGTTGCAGGAAGTATTCAATAAAGAGTAATTTATTACTGAGAATTCATGATTTGACTCGCTAGTTACAAAGGGCATTCGTCGTCGTACGCCACTACCATCGCGTAAAAACAAGTTTCATACTCGCAACAATGAGAACTGGCGAGAAAAATAAAAACCCAAGTTATAAAAATCGGCGATCGCCACTACGGGAAAAATAAAGTCCCTAGAGAGGCAAGAAACACCTAATCAAAAATATACATGAATCTCAAACGAAGGGAGTCGAGAAAGCCAGTTGAAAACAAAAAAGACAAGCAAAGAGCAAAAGAGGGAGACGTCCCAATAATATGCTGAAACTCAGCAATGGCAACTGAATAAATAAATAACATGTTAAAAACTTGGTGTATGGTCGGATACGTCCTGACAAACACTGAGTATGCCAAAACTCAGCAATGGCAGCTGAATAAAGCTATAAAATATGTTAAAAACTTGGTGTATGGTCGGATACGTCCTGACAAACACTGAGTACGCCAAAACTCAGCAATGGCAGCTGAATAAAGCTATAAAATATGTAAAAAACTTGGTGTATGGTCGGATACGTCCTGACAAACGCTGAGTACGCCAAAACTCAGCAATGGCAGCTGAATAAAGCTATAAAGTATGTTAAAAACTCGATGAAACACCGAGTAAGCCGAAAACTCAGCAAAGGCAGCTGAACAAAATAAAGCTAAAAAGAGCTATTAGCTTATGAAATAAAATCATTTACAATTACAGGTGCAAAAAGGTATAGATATTTACAATCAAAGATCTAATCTCAACTAGCTGCAGGAGGACCCTCGCTGTCTTCTTCATCTTCGATCTCCTCTTCAGAAGGCCAGGTAATTTCTTTTTCCCCATCCGGCATGAAAGGCCCATAATCCCTACCGGCAACAGGACCCAAATCGGGTTCAGCACCAGAACCAGAAAAGCTGCCCTTCTGACCGGAGTAGTAAGTGTTGAAGGCACGCTTACTGGGAATTTCTAAATGTATGGGATGAGGCTCAATCCTATTATAACGGCAGGGGGCTTTCCATTGTTTTATCTGTTCTTTAATCGAACCCACTCCGCTGGCCATATGCTGTTGAAGAGACCTGTCAAAACGCCTTAAAGCCTTTTCATTCGAATGGTCCTTCATGGCGAAGAACTTCTTCGACTGCCTCATGCCTCGTTAAAACTCGCGCAGCAAAAGTGCATCGTAGGCAGGGGATCTCTTGAAATGATCAACTGCCTCAGCCTCCAGTACAGCCTTTAAATTGTCAAAGATGAGTTCACGCGAAGACAACTGATTGCACAAACCCAGCGCCTTACGTTCAGCTTTTTCCTTAGCCTCCTCAGCTAGCCGCTTAGCTTCCAAATGTGCTGCAAGGGATTCTTGGCTAGCAGACAACTGCTCCTTCAGTGAGCGAACCTCCTCCTCAGCAGCAGATAATTTCTCTTCGGCAGATATTTAAGTAGACAGATGACCATCTGCAGACTCTCTTAGATGAGCGAGATGTTGAGCATAAGATTCTTCAGCAGAAAGCTTCTCGGCAGCCAAAATAGAAGCCTGCTCTCGCAAACGTTTGATTTCCCTGGAAACTTTGTTCCTATATTTATAGTTCTCAGCCAACTCAGACATCATCTAAAAAGAGAAACATCCGAATTAGAAAATAAATATAAAATACATATATAATAGGATTGCGGCGAGAAGCATACCAGAGAGTGGCAGTTAAAGAAAAACTCCATCTTCCTGTTGCAGGGTTTGCCTTTAACATGCTCCCAGCCCTCGCTAATGTACACGTCATTATTGATCAAATGCGAGCAAACCTCGGTAGCCGAAAAATCAGAGAGAGATACGGTTCCTTCATCGGCTTCATTTGATCCCACGGGAGGGGCTTCATGAGCAACACCTGAGCCAGAGGCAGAACCCCCAGGTTGCTTCGATGGTCCTGGTCGATCAGTCGATTCTGACCGACCAGACGGTTGAGGATGACCTGAAGAAACATTTGGCTCACCCATGGCCACCGGAGATGAGGCCACTCGGGACGGAAAGACTGTTTGGGGCGGAGTAGAAGCAGGGACATGTAATTCATTAACTTCCTCAGAGGAAGGCACCACTGCATTTGCCCCTTCAGCAGGACCCTCGTGGGTAGCCGTTTGAGCAGAGGGAGTTTCGGCGAGTACCGGTTCATCAGCACCCTCCTCATCCGAAGAGACAACGTATTACACAACCCTTGACGCCCGTTTTGGGAGTCGAGCAGCATAGTCAGGAGTACCCTTAACTGGGCGTTTATCTCTACTGGCTTTAGGGGCCAGGTCACTCGTAGGATCAAGAGGAGTCTCAAGGACATCCGCATCAAAAATAGGGATGTCGCTGACCACCCCCCCCCCCCCCCCCCCCCCCCCGGCGAGAAACGCCAACTTTCTCTTTACCTTTACGGCTGGGGGTAGTCGCAGCAAGAGTATTCGCAACAGCCTCTGTATGCACTTGGGGCTACCCCGATTCGACCCCTCCCTCAGTAATATCACCAGCTTCCTCGCCATCTGAGGGATCGCCACCATCCAGGCTAGCAATTCCTTCCTTTGACAAACCAGCAGCGTGTCTTTTACTGGCAGCCTCAGAATTCTTCACTGCCCGGGCTTGCAAGTCATAGATAGTATCAAAGTCACACACTGCAAGACAAATCACCAAGTATTAGCAATGGAAAAAGCAAAACTATAAAACTAAAAGAAAGCAGGTAAAACTTACGGCGTGGAAGTCTGGCGAGTAGGCGTGAAAAAAGCCGCTGAGCAATCATTTTATCCTCGTCCAAAAGAAATGGACGGCCCCTTTCATCTAGAGGGAGGACAGCCGCAGTAGCGAGATGAGATATCTCTTCGTCTAACAAAACGGGGACGGCCTTCGACCAAGTGTCTGGAGAAGTGAAGTGCCTAGGAACTTTCTTCGCCGCGAGATTTAAGCGACCACGGGCGGACACGTCTCTACCCCACTTGCCGCCAACGAAGAACCAGCTGTTCTTCCATCTTTTATTTGAGGTAGGAAAACCCCAAATAAATCCTTTCTTCTTCTCATCACCAGAAATCTCTACTTGTCCAGGGTTCGTCACACCCTCTGGGATCCAATTCTCCCCGGGCGAAGAAAGAAAAAAGTAAGTTCCACTGTTGCCCGCCTGCCTTAAGGTGTAGAAATGGTGAATCTCGCGAGGCGTAGGGTGTTCATAACCTTTCAACTTCCACATTAAACCCAAACACATAAGAATCCTATAACTATTTGGGGCAAGTTGAGCGGGTGCAATTCGAGCCTCCGCAAGAAACCTGGCGATGAAAGGCTGAAAAGGAAGGGTTACCCCACAGCTGAGCATGGCACCATAAATGGCGACCGCATTTTCGGGAGGATTCCATGTTGCTCGATTACCAGGTAGCATCAAAGTCACTGAGTCTGGAATTTCAAAGCGACTCCTATACTTGCGAAGCTCATCCTCGCCAACCACATTAACTTCGGTGTCAAAGGAACACGGACGATCTAACGAGAAATGCAGCCTATCTCGTTGATGGTCCTCAACATCAAAATCAACAGTTGTCTACGCATCCAGTAGGGACTCACGAGGAACCCTAGAGGCGCGTCGTCTGCTGCCACCTGGTTTAGAAGATCTTGGCATCACTGGAGAATCACTATCGGAGGACGAAGGAGGAGAAATGTTAGGAACAAAATCATCTTCAGAAGATGGAACGTAAACAGAAATTGGGACCGGAGAATCCGGGTGAAAATTATGAATCAAAGATTTGATTTTGTCCGCAATACATTTGTCACCAAGCTCTATAGCTTGCATCATTTGATTAAAAAGAGAAGAACGTAAAGAGGGATCCATGAAAACTCACCAGAAAAACCCTAGGTTCGGAGAATGAGCAGGAGATTTGGATGCCAAGAAATAAGCACGATCGAGTTCAAGGTGAGCCGTCCGACAATGAAATAAAATAGAAGAAATTTATGGCAGAAATTTCTAAGGGAGAAGAATGAAAGACAATGAAGGAACTCTGTTTTGAGAGAAAGAAGAGATTAATGGAGATTTAAGAGGATAAAGGAGAAGGAGAAACGTTTGAGCATTAAAAAGAGGGAGTTTTCAAAATTTAAAAAGTCAGAATAAGATGTTGTTAAGGTGAACGACGGTCACGGTGAACAGCTGCAATGACACCCATCAAACGACGGACATGTGGCACCTCGGGGATAACCAAGCAGTCAAAACATATCTTCACTTTTCAAGTAAGCGGAAGTGTCAGAGTTTGTGTGGCCAAGAATAAAAGCTTGCATCGGAAGGATTAACTAATAAATTCCACACGTGGTAAAAATGAAAAGAGGGGGAATTATTTACAAAGCGCGCCGGAATCTTAAAAGCATGGATATAAATACTGCTCGCGAAGGCAAACGAATTGGAAGATTAAGTCATTCGCTCGGCTTGAAGTATTTATGGGGGTATTGTTGTATGTATAATTCCGCCAAGTAGACACGTCATTAAGGGAGTCAATAAATGCTGAAAAAAAGGTTGCCACGTCACTCGTTGACTAGGTCAAAGGAAAAACGTGGACCAATCAATATGTTAGTCTTAAATCAACAATTCAAGGGTGTAGTCGCCAGAGCCAAGATATGTACTCGCCAAAGTCAGAAACATGGTCGCCGAAAGGTAATACCCAGAAGTGGGGGTGTTCGCTGAATCAGCGTACTAGGCACGAACCGACTCGGCGAAAATACAGGAAATCCTAACCCGAAGCAACGTGGGATTCCCAATACAAGTCCAAGAGGGAATCCTACTACCAAAACGGTGAAGACCAAAGGGAAAACCCTAATTATTATGTATAAATAGAACCACCTATCCCACGTGGAAGGGGTTCGAAAACCTAGAGAGAAAAGAGCAATTGTATGAGAGATCTAAGTGTGTAACAAAACAATAAGCCTAGTATTATTTTTCTGCCCTCAAGGGCGCCATGGTTTTTTCCCATTAAAGGGTTTTCCACGTAAAATCTGTCTCTTGCATGCATTGATTATTCTTTCGTTTTACATTGAATTGATATAATTGTTGAGTGTGTGGCAATCCAAATTTCACCGTCAACAGTACCAAAAAGCAGGTTCTTAGCAAGGGAACAATTTGTATTCCCGGATTGCCTATGTAAGGTTCCCATTTGTTGATTGGCTCATTTCATGGACAAACCACTTGTTGGGGATTCTTTGTAAGGGTAGCTTAGGTGTTGTTGTTATTGCTCAAGCCCTTTGAAGACCTCATTCTCGATAAGCACCGAAGGTAAATCTCTATGTGCTTACTTGTCTTGAAGAGATAGTTGCACACACTCACAACTCATGCATATGTTTAATCCTTGTATGTTGTGTGTCTTATTTGTGTGCTTTAATGTTCTTTTACATCTCTTCTTGCATGTTAGTTTGATTGCATCTTGCATATCCAATTGCCTTGTCATGCTTAGACTTAGGATTGCATGTTTGCATTGGGCACTTCCAAAAGCTCTCTACAGAAGCGCTGTACGAACAGCACCCATTGAGCGCTATTCAAACCTGATCAATTTTAATCGGTCGCTATTGAGTCGCTGTTGGGGCGCTGTATAAAGCGCTCTACGTACAGCGCCCCTCTGTTTTCCCGAGAGAACAGAGGTGGGGCGCTGTACAGGTGCTGTACAGAAGCGCTCTACATATAGCGACCAAGGCAAAATATTAGGCCAACTTATCAAAACGACCTCACTTTGATTTGGCCCCCTATATATATGCCACTTTGACTTTAGGTCAATTAAGAGAGTTCATATTCAGATTTCATACTTAGGATATTTTTCAAAGAGAAGAAAAACTCTAAGAACTCATTTTTATTAACTCAAACACTTTTTCATGATCATCAATCATCATCTAGCATCATCTTTGATCATCTAGATGTCATCTTACATGGATTCTTCATCATACTTTGCTTGGTAAGCTTTTCACTAATATCTTACATATTTTGTGTTTTTCTTAACAAGCAATCTCATTTTATTACTTGTATGATTTTCATATATCTTTTGATACAAGATTGAGATTAGTGTGATGTATGTTTGAGAAGTTGTATTGTGATAGCTAATTAGGTTTTGTGCTTAATCTTGATTGGCTAAACTATTTGACATGTCATTTAGTTTTTAATATCTATAATTGTTCTAATTGCATATTAATCATCTTAGATAAGCATATAGGGTTTCCCTTGCTCTATGTTGCATTTGGATATTCATATATTCACTTAGGGTGTTATTCTCTTCATTGAGAAAGTAAGTCTTGTGTGTAGCTTCCGGGATTAGGTTGCTTAGATCGCAAGCAAATTGGACTAGGTTCACTCATACCGGGATTAGGTAGGTGTGTGATTACTTCCGGGATTAGGTTGTAATCGTTTTACACATTTAGTAGATTCAAGGTTCGAGTGTGGCTTACTTACTAGCCCGTGGTTTTTCCCGTGAGGGTTTCCACGTAAAAATCAAGTGTTATTTAATTTCCGCATTTTATACTTGATTTATTGCTTTATCTATTTAGGGGTAATTTCATAATTTTAACTTAATACGAAAAATTGGGTAATAAGTTTAAAATCTATTCACCCCCCTCTAGATAGTTTCATACACACCGTGCTATAATTTGTTTCAGCCTAAACTTCGCAATACTTTGTATGTTGATGGGTTACAACAAGCTAACTTGATAAGCATTACTCACTTGTGTGAAATTTTTAAAGAAGTTAGCTTTAACAAAGATGTGTGCACTATAATTGATAAAAAGGGCAATGTTGTCCTAAGTGTCAAAAGGTCTATAGACAATTGCTATTGTCTTGAGATATATCCTCTAACTTGCAACATAGCAAATGAGTGCAACAAGCTTGATTTGTGGCATCAACGTTTAGGTCACATGAATTTTAAAGATTTGAAAAAGCTTGAAAAACATGGCATTGTTAGAGGTCTTCCTAATCTTGGTAAAAAGCTTGAGGTGGTTTGTGAACCTTGCCAATTAGGTAAGCAAACCAAAGTGCCTCATAAGAAAAATTCTTACATAGCTACCAAGAGACCTTTAGAACTTGTGCATATGGACCTAATGGGGCCAATTCAAACCGAGAGCATTAATGGCAAAAAGTACATTTTTGTATGCGTTGATGACTTCTCTAGGTTTACTTGGGTTTATTTTCTTAGAAACAAGACCGAGGCTTTTGATTACTTTAAAAAGTTTTGTAATCAAGTTCAAAATGAAAAAGGTATTGGTATCAAGAAAATATGTCGCATTAGGAGTGATTATGGGACGGAATTTGAAAATGCAAAATTTAGTGAGTTTTGTGATGGTTTAGGGATTTCTCATGAGTTCTCCACACCTAGAACTCCTCAACAAAATGGTGTTGTTGAGAGGAAAAACCGTGTCTTGCAAGAGATGGCTAGGGTCATGCTCAATAGAAAGAAAGTCCCTAGAAACCTATGGGCCGAGGAGGTCAATACCGCTTGTTATGTGTCTAATCGTGTTTTTAAGAGGCTCGGCACAAAACAAACGTCCTATGAGCTATGGAAGGGCAAGAAGCCCAATGTGAGTTACTTCTACACTTTTGGGAGTAAATGTTATATTTTGAATGATAGAGATCACTTAGGAAAGTTTGATGCTAAAAGTGATGTTGGTCTCTTTCTTGGGTATGCTATTAATAGTCGTGCATATAGAGTCTTTAACTTGACTACTAAGACTATCATGGAGTCTATCAATGTGAAGATAGATGATCTTAGCATGCTTAATTTGTGTGATGATAATGGTGTCAATGAACCCAAAGAAAACATGTTGAATGACACTAAAACACCTATTGATGTGGCTAGTAGTGTTTCTATTCAAGATGATGAAAATGATAGTCATGTTGAAGTTGAAAGTCAAGGGTTGGAAAATGCTTTAAATGATAATCAACAAAATGACCAAGTTGTTGAACATTCTCACCCAAGACTTAGAAACTTACACTATCAAGAAGACATCATAGGTGATTTAAATGAAGGGGTTAGAACAAGAAATCAAATTGCTAACCAAATTTCTTATGCTTGCTACACTTCTCAAATTGAACTCAAAAATATTAATGAAGCAATTGTTGATGAATATTGGGTTGGGGCTATGCAAGATGAACTTAATCAATTTGAGAGGAATGAAGTGTGGTCCTTGGTTCCTAGACCTAAAGATATAAATGTAATTGGCACTAAATGGGTGTTTAGGAATAAGACCGATGAAAGTGGCAAAATTGTGAGGAATAAAGCTAGACTAGTGGCTCAAGGTTACACTCAAGTGGAGGGTGTTGACTTTGATGAGACGTTTGCCCTGGTTACTCGTCTCGAGTCCATTAGACTTTTGTTGTCCATTGCATGCATTAAAAAGTTCAAATTATTTCAAATGGATGTCAAAAGTGCTTTCCTCAATGGATACCTTCAAGAAGAAGTGTATGTTGAACAACCTAAGGGTTTTGTAGACCCACACTCTCCTAATCATGTGTTTAAATTGAAAAAGGCTCTCTATGACCTTAAACAAGCTCCAAGAGCTTGGTATGATAGGTTGACTCAATATCTTATTGACAACCAATATAGGAGAGTTGGCATTGATAGAACTTTGTTTATCAAATATCATGATCATGATATTTTTGTTGCACAAATATATGTTGATGACATTGTTTTTGGGTCTACTAATAAAACCAAGGTTGATGAATTTGTAAGTGTTATGTCAAGTGAATTTGAAATGAGCATGGTGGGTGAATTGAATTATTTTCTAGGAATGCAAGTAAAGCAAACTAGCATGGGCATAATGTTGAACCAATCTAAATATGCTAAAAATCGAGTTAAGAGATTTGGCCTAAAAAATGGAAAAGATTTTGAAACTCCCATGAGCACCACTTTAAAACTTGACAAAGATGAAAAAGAGAAAAGTGTTGACCAAAGCCTTTATAGAAGCATGATAGGTAGTCTACTTTACCTAACGGCTAGTAGACCCGACATTTGCTTTAGTGTAGGCTTGTGTGCTAGATTTCAAGCAAATCCCAAGGAATCTCACTTAAAAGTCGTCAAGAGGATCATTAGGTACATCAAAGGAACTCATAGTCTTGGTCTATTCTATTCATTTGATACCAATGATATCCTTGTAGGCTATTGTGTTGCCGATTGGGTGGGAAACATAGATGACCGCAAAAGCACATCGGGCGGTTGCTTTTATGTTGGTAATAACTTGGTTTCTTGGTTAAGTAAGAAACAAAATTCGGTTTCCCTTTCCTCTTCCGAAGCCGAATACATTGCGGCCGGAAGTGCTTGCACACAATTACTTTGGATGAAACAAATCTTTAAGGATTATGAGATAGAACAAGGAAAAATGACACTTTATTAAGATAACTTAAGTGCCATTAACATCTCTAAAAATCCGGTTCAACACTCCCGCACAAAACACATAGACATTAGGCATCATTTCATTAGAGACCTAGTTGAACATTCTATTGTTACTCTAGAGCATTTGCCTACTAAAAATCAACTTGCGGACTTGTTCACTAAGCCCTTGGACAAAGAGAGGTTTAAAACTCTTAGAATGTCCATTGGCATGATTTGTGTTGATTAATGTCTTTGTGTGATTGTGAGTGGCTTGATGAGCAAAACTTTAATTGAATATCATTATCTTTGAGAGCTACTCACTTGAGAAGTAATGATCTTAAACAAATATCTTTTATTGTTTCTAGATCATGCACTTGAGCTTGAAAATCTTATTTTTGAAAAGTGCACTAATGCTTCTCTTATATGTTTTAGTTTTGAGTTTTTGTGGTTGAATATATGTAGATAATGGATACATCTAGAAGTTTATTGCTAAGTACATGATAGCTGACCTATGGTATGTATCCATTTTGCTTCGACACTACATAGTAATCAACGAGCACCCTCATGGAAAGGGCTACACACCTTGGTTGTGAAGCCACCCAATGTAGGAAAGGGCTATGCCATTGTGATGAGTGAAAGCCGCCATGAGGAGTATATGTTTTTGTTAGTAAAATCAAAGAAGTGTTGAAATGAATCATAAAAAAAAAAAAAAATTCTTTGATTCAAGCCTAAAACAAAACAAAAAGGCTTATGGTGTATAGTTGAGAATTGTGAAAAAGCTCGGGTTGACAAATAGAAACGGGAAAACGAGCCACATGCACACACACGCTCATATGTTGATATCTATTCATTTTAAAAACAAAAATCCGGATGAATATCAGTTTGACCTATTTTTGGAAAGGCTTTAGATGGATAGGTGTGGATAGAGTTTGCATGTTGATATCACAATTACTCCTACTATATATGTGAGAAGCATTCACACACACACATTTTGCTTATGTGCTTGATTCATTAGCAATGTGAGAATATTTTTGAGAGATTAATGAAAATCTATGATTCTCTCTTGGACTTTGACAAGTTATGAAATATTTTCTCTTATTGTTTGGTTGTGTGATTGTGTGATGTCCCATGTGAACAAATCTACTTGGTGATAATATGTGGAGCATATGTTAAGGGGGAGCTTTAGTTTATTCAACTTTGCTTTCTATACGATTTGTTTGCTTAATATCTCGTTGTTTATCTCTTGTGTCCCTTGTCTATTCCTTGACAAAAAGGGGGAGAAAATGTATACCTCACCATGTTTGATATTGAGGAGATTTTGTATACTTCACACCTTGTTTGGAAAAATGTTCCAATTGTGTGAATCATATTCCTCTTTGTGCTTAATTATGACTTTGTCTTAAGGGGGAGAAAGAATTCTTTCTTGATAATCTTAAGGATGGTTGGTCCTTGGGAATTAGGAAATTAAGGGAATGCTTTAATATGAAATATTTTATTCACTTGAGATAATGCATTTTTGTATGAGATAAGGGATGTCTTCTATATTTGTTTTTGGTTAAAAACTCACCATTCTTCTTTAGAGAAGATCTCTTGTTTGTTTTGCTATTTTCTCTCATAGGTACTTTGAAGACCAAAAGAGGAACTCTTGAAGACTTGAAGACTTTTTAGTCTAGGAATCTCTTTGTAATGTGAGGATGAGAGTATGCTATCAACTTGAGTTTATTGGAGTGAAACATTGTATGGTGAGGTTGAGGTTTTGCCAATGGAATAGCCAAAGGGGGAGATTGTAAGATTCATGATTTGTATTGGCTTGATTCCATTGCAAAACATTTCATATTTGTATTAGTTGTTGCTTAGTATATTCTTTGAAGAAAGGAAGCTTAAAAGGTGAAGAGCAACGTTTAGTGCAAAAGTCGTCTTCAAGAGGTGAAAATCGTCAAAGGTATATCTTGACTCCTATCCTCTTGCAAGGCGTTAGCGCACACACACACAATTCATATATGTGTGTCCCTGCATCGTGGTTCAAATATTTGGTATAACACATTCACACATCTCATAGTATGCTCATGCATTGATCTTGTATAGACAAACATTGTAGAATTACATGCTTTGTGACTATCTCTTTGATATGACATGCTTGTGTGAATATGTGTTTATTTGTTTTTGTATTTTGTGTTTTGGACATGAACATATTCTTATTTGATGCCTTATTGAGTTCCGGTCGATTCGGTTACTCATTCATAAGGTTTCGAGTCCTAACGATGTAGCTACGCTACTTTTCGTTCTCATTCGTTGAGTTGACTTCATCATCGTTTTCCGAGATGATTTCTCAACCATTTTTCAAAGTTGTGTAGTCTTTGTTGTGCGTGAGGGAGTCACGGTTCATAATCTGAAAACGGATTCAAAATCGGAGTTCGGATGCCCAGAGAGTGCGTAAGAGAGGTGAGGTGGCCAAAAGGCCACGTGTGCCACGCCGTGAGGGAGGCCGTGGGCCCCACGGCCAGAGACCCTCTCTGGCCCCATGAGGCCCACGCGCCCCCCATGTTGTGGGTGATTTGGCCCTTGCTGATTGGCTCGAAAATCTCTTCTCTCTCTTCTTTTTAAACACTTCTCCTTCCCTCCACATGGGTTGAAGATTTTGAAGAACACTTTGAACATTTTCTGCAGAATTTCTTCAAAATTTTAGTTTTAGTATTTTGATCATAACATTCTCATACGAACTCGAAATTGATTGATTCAAAAGCCAAAATTGTTGGTCTTGATGAGAGCTACAAACCCCAAGCATTTCCAGAAGCAAATAACTTTTCCATTCTTCCCAGTTGACTGATCTTCAGTACGTGGTCAAGGTTGCTTTGTTCAACTTCTTCTTTTTCATTTCATCTTTGATCATCTCTTTGATTCTTACTATTTGATTGATGAAATATGTTGAGAAGAATGTTAGATCATATGCTAGGGGTGTATGATTATTTGTCAATTGAGTTTTTAGCTTTGTGATTTCTCTTGAACATATATGTGCTAAACTTGATTTTGTGTGATTCTAGAAAATTTACATATGATGTGTCTCATATTATTTTCTAGGTTTTATTTCATGATCTAAGAACTAGGTTTTTAAGTGTGATATATTGAATATTCATACCTTGTTCTTATTGATTTACATGTCTTGATTTCTAGATAATTTTGTGATTGTGTGTTGAAAGCTTATTATAGATTATCATTGAACATGTACATTTAGCTTGATTGATCATCTAGCTTAATTTGATTGTGTTTGCATCATTTGCATCACATAGATCATAGCCTTGCATTAGGTTGAAGTCTCTAGCAAAGTGAGTGAAACTTTGTGGATAGAGCTAGGAAGTCTTGATTAGAGTCGGGAGGACTCGGATAATCAAGCAAGGGAGACTTGTCTAGGGTCGGGAGGATACGGATAGGCAAGCAAGAAATCTTCCTAGAGACGTGAGCATCTTGGATAGGAAGTTGCTTTCTAGAGGTGTAGGATACATCTCGGATCGGAAATAGGCTTGGTGATTCACTAGCCCGAGAGTAGATTAAGAGTTGATAGCTTGAGCGGATATCATGAGTTGATAGCTTGAGTGTGTAAGTCTTTTTTCACATAGTGGATTGCTTTGCTGGTGGTTGTGGTATCAACCCGTGGATGTTTCCTCTTTGAGGTTTTACCACGTAAAAACACTTGTGTTCATTTTTGCTTTTACTTTTCTTTATCTTCCATATCTTACATTGATTGCATATCTTGTAAATTGATTAACTCTTGTATTAGTGAAATCAATTCATTTGCTAAATCTAATTAAGTGTGCATTTGCTTTGTTATATTCCGCATCATTTTTAATATTGAAAGAATTTGAGTAAATGCCTATTCACCCCCCCCCCCCCCCCCCCCCCCCCCCCCTTTTAGGTATATTTTACACTACTACTTAAGGGAAATTTCAAACGTTCATTTTCAAAAGTGAGATCATTGATCTTTTTCTCATCCAAATCAATATGTTCAACAAAA
Organism: Acer saccharum; assembly: GCA_030490815.1. Taxonomy (NCBI): domain Eukaryota; kingdom Viridiplantae; phylum Streptophyta; class Magnoliopsida; order Sapindales; family Sapindaceae; genus Acer; species Acer saccharum. The sequence goes on from CM059878.1 coordinate 27,947,664, forward strand.
AAAGCCACATAGGATCACACTTCCTTAATCATGACTAACACAAATAACACAAATAACACAAACACTACAAAGAAAGGATCTATCAAAGTGCGTCTAGACACCCGCTCTGATACCAAATGAATTCCTGTAAGTAATAGTGTATTATATACCTAGATGGGGGGTTGGGGTGAATAGGTATAGGCCCAAATTCTTCCAACTTCAAAATATGTAGATAACAAGAATGAAATGTAAACTTGATATGATATAACAATTGTATAGTATGAGACAATACAAGAGAAAAATCAATATACAAGTGAATAGGTATAGGCGCAAATTCTTCCAACTTTAAAATATGCAAATAACAAGAATGAAATGTACACTTGATATGATATAACAATTGTATAGTATGAGTCAATACAAGAGAAAATCAATATACAAGAGATACAATCAATACATGATATGGAAGATAATGAAAAGTAAAGCGAAAATAGACACAAGAATTTTTACGTGGTAAAACCTCAAAGAGGAAACATCCACGGGTTGATACCACAACCACCAGGAAAGCAATTCACTATCAAAGAAAGAGATACACACTTAATGCAATCAACTCCTAGTCTATCCACAAGACCAAGTGAATCACATCCCTACTTCCTATCCAAGATGAGTCCTTCACCTCTAAGAAGCAACTTCCTATCCAAGGCTTTCAAGCCTCTAGAAAGATTTCCTTGCTTAGCTATCTAGATCACAAAGATTCTGGTCAAGCTTCCCTAGCTTAACCATCCGGAGTATCACACTCTTAGCTAAGACTTTTGCTTAGTTATTTGGATCCTCTTGATCCTAAGTAAGACTTCTCGCTTGTCTATCTGGAATCCTTTCCTAGCCAAGTCTTCTTGCTCAAGATAAAGCTTCACTCACTTTAATCAAGAGACTTCAACCTGTTCACACGGCAATGATCTAGGTGATGCAAATGATGCAAATCACAACCAAATAAAGCAAGATGATCAATCAAGCTCTATGAACATGCTTAGAGATATTCTAGGATATGCTTTCAACAAACAATCACAAATGTACCTAGAAATCAATGCATGTGAATCAATAAGAACAAGTCAAAAATATTCAATATATCACTTAAGAATTCTTTGTTCTTAGATCATGAAATTAAACCTAGAAATTATCAAGAGACACATCATACAAGGTATTTCTAGAAATAATTTCAAGTTTAATCAAGTTTAGCAAAATATGTTCAAATAAGATCACAAGGCTAAAAATCAATCAATCAATCAATCAATCATAAAAACCTAGAATGTGAACTAAAATCATTCTTAACACATTTCATCTATCAAATAAGAAGATTAATAGAGATGATAAAAAATGAAAGTAGGAAGAAGATGTTTCACATACAAGTATGAACCTCGGACTGAAATCTGCTCACGGAGAAGAATCATGAAGTCACTTGGCTCTGAAAATACTTGGGGTTTATAGCTCTCATCAAGACCAACATTTTTAGCTTTTGAATCAAGTGATTCAGAGTTAAAATGAGAAAGTTATGATTGAAACAAGATACCAAAAATTCATGAAGAAATTCTGCACACTAGTTTTTTCAATTTACTTCAAGTTATGTTTGGAGGGAAGGAAAATCATTTTTAAAAGAGAAAGAGAGAGAGAGGGAAAGGCCAATTGAAGTGTACCACATCACTAGGCCCGTGTAGGGTGCATGCGGCACACGTGGGCAAAGGACACCTCTGGCCATGTGGCACACGGCCTCCACACGTGGCCTTCCAAGCTTGGTCGTTGGCCTAGCTTGCTCCTCTCGCACTCTTCGGTCGTATCCGAGCCTTCAAACTCCGATTTTGAATCCGTCTTCAGATTACAAATTATGACTCTCTCATGCACAACGATGACTAAAAACTTTGATAAAAGGTTGAGAATTCATCTCAGAAAACGACGACGAACACAACTCAACGAATGAGAACGCAAAGTAGTGTAGCTACATCGTTTGGACTCAAAACCTAATGAATGAGTAGTCAAAATGACCGGGACTCAATAAAGAATCGTATGAGATCATGTTCAAGTCCAAAATACAAGAAACATGAACAATTAAACACAAGATTACACAAGTATGCCATTTCCTAGACAGTCTTAAAACATGCAACTCTACAATGTATGACAATATGAGTTCAATGCAAGAGCATACTTCAATGGTTTGTGAATGTGTTACACCAAATGTAGCACAATGATGCAAGGACACACATGAATGAATTTTGTATGTGTGCGCTTACGCCTTGCAAGAGGAAGAAGAATCTTGATACCTTAGCATCCAAGTACGCGATTTTCCTCTTAAAGATGATATTTGCATGAGACGTTGTTTTTCTTCTTTGAAGCTTCTTTTCACCAATAACAACCTAAGTAGCTAATCAATACAAATGGAATCAAGCCAACAAAGATCTAGGATCTTACATCTCTAGTAAGACCAAGCAAGAGAAGTCTTGGTAAGAGGCTTATGGTCTCTAGTAAGACCAAGTAAGGGAAGTCTTGGTGAGAGATGTGTGGTCTCTAGTAAGACCAAGCATGTATACATTCTAAAGGCATGCGATTTGTCTCGGATAAGAAGTAGGCAAGTTTCTCTCTAGTGGGAGTAGGTAGGAGGGATATCCAATAGATAGTGATACATGTGAGTTGGTCATTTTTGAGGGTGTACTTTTATTTAACCAATGAAAAACATTTTTTCGGTAGTTGTGGGTTCAACCCGTGGATGTTTCCTCTTCGGAGGTTTACCACGTTAAAAATATCGTGTGTCAAGTTTCTCTTTTCTTATCTCTTTGATATTTGTTTAATTGAATCAAATTGATATTTTATGATTTGTAATTGATTACATCCTTGTGAGACAAGATCTTTGATTGACTTTGTTTCATAATATGTACTTGAACATTTCAGACATTTATAATGAATACAAGTACTTGTTGATTTATGCATTTTTATATAATCTCTGAAACTAAATATACCACGGTGTGTATAAAGCTATCTAGAGGGGGGGTGAATAGATTTTACGCTTTTTACCCAATTTTTCGTGTTAGTCAAAATTACGAAATTACCCTCAAGATAATATAAACAAGCAAGTGTAATATGGTGCGGAAATTAAATTAACACTTGAATTTTTACGTGGAAACCCTCACGGGAAAAACCACGGGCTATGTAAGTAAGCCACACTCGAACCTCGAATCCACTAAATGTGCAAACGATTACAACCTAATCCCGGAAGTAATCACACACCTACCTAATCCCGGTATGAGTGAACCTAGTCCAATTTGCTTGCGATCTAAGCAACCTAATCCCGATTGCTACACACAAGACTTAGCTTCTCTTGAAGAGAATACAACCCTAAGTGAATATATGAAAATATCCAAAATGCAACATAGAGCAAGGGAAACCCTATATGCTTATCTAAGATGATTAATATGCAATTAAGAACAATCCTAGATATCAAAACTAAATGACATGTCAAATAGTTAAGCTAATCAATATCAAGTATAAAACCTAATATGCTAGCACAATACAACTTCTCAAACATACATCATACTAATCTCAATTTTGTATCTAGAGCATACAAAATAACAATCAAGTAATTAATTGAGATTTGCTAGATAAATTAAACACAAAATATGTAAGATATTAGTGAAAAGCTTACCAAGCAAAGTATGATGAAGATTCCATGCTAGATGACATCTAGATGATCTAAGATGATGCTAGATGATGATTGATGATCATGAAATTGTGTTTGAGTAATTAAAAATGAGTTCTTTGTGTATTTTTCTTCTCTTGAAAAATATCCTAAGTATGAAGCATGAATAAGAACTCTTGTAAATGACCTAAAATCAAGTTAGCATATATATAGAGGCCATAAGTGAAGTGAGGTCGTTTTGAAAACTCGCCAGAAAACTACTCTGTGCGCTGGTGGACCTGCGCTGGTGGACCAGCGCAGGACCAGCGCACAAGCCAATTTTGGCTTGAGCGCTGGACGTCAGGCGCTTCCACCAGCGCCAGTCCAGCGGCGCCATACTGGGCGATCGGCGCTGGTGGCCGGCGCTGGTCCACACCAGCGCACGACCAGCGGCGCGCCACTGGGCGATTTGCGCCGGTGAGCGGCGCTGGTCGACCGGCGCTAGTGGACCAGCGCACAGCCCCAAAATTTGCATCCCACATGCAATGATGCAAGGGGTGCAAAGTCAAACAAGATGCATCCTAAAAGCCTAAATGCTATGATGTTTTCAACACAAGATGCAATCATAAAATCAAGCAAGAAGAGATGTAAATAATCATTTATGCACAACAAAAAGAACCACAACATACAAAGATTAAACATATGCATGAGTTGTGAGTGTGTGCAACTATCTCTTCAAGACAAGAAAGCACTTAGAAAATTACCTTTGGTGCTTGTCAATAATGAGGTCTTCAAAGGGCCTAATGCACTAACAACAACATTTAAACTACCCTTACAAAGTATCCCCATTTATGGTTTGATCACGAAATAAGCCAATTAAAAACAACGGGAATCCTTACAATCTCCCCCTTTGGCTATTTCGTGACAAAACCATCACTCACATTAAATCCTCACAAAAGAAATAGAAACTACGGGATTACAATGATATTCTACATTACAAAGAGATAAGAGAATGCAACTTGAAGTCTTCAATCCTCTTGTAGAATAATCAATCCCTGAAAAGAGTTTCTAACATTCCAATTCAAGTAAAGTGTGAGATTAATCATGTGAGAATAATACCAAGCATTTGCATTTTTAGAATTTAGGCACAACATTAGCAAATGTATGCAATGTATGATAAATGCAATGCTCCCCCTCAAAGGGTTACTCCCCCTCAATGTTTTATCTCCCCAAAGTGCACAATAGCTTGCAACTCCCCTTACAATATCCTACTCCCCCTTTTTGTCATGATATAGGCAAAGGAGTAGTCCCCAACCGGGTCACTCATAGCAACGAGAGATAGAAGCATGCAAGATATGCATATACATATAAGTCACGTTATGCACTTCAATTAATTTGAGAGAAACAAGGAGATTTATTTGAGAAAATGTGTGAATCCAACATGCTTTGCATACAAGACATATAGCATTCAAGTCCAAAATACAATGGTATTTGGCAAAGCAAATGACAAAGGTTTCAAATAAGAATTCAAACCAATTTCACCAATGTCATGGGAAAAGCAAGGATATAGAGATTATTGATTTCAATTTTAAGAGCAACTATATCCAACTTTATAAGCGAAACATGGCATGAGCGACTTTGCACCCTATTTGATTTTTCCGGATAAGAAATCCGTATGATAGTAACCATGTTCAACTAATAAAGAAAGAGAGACATATGGAATGTAAATTCCTTTGAACGGATACAAGATCCTTTATTCATTTTGAGTCTCATTAGCTTTCACACAAGTTTTGCATTTTTAAGAATATGCAATCATCAATTCATGCTTTTCATGTGAGCATGTTGTATGAATTTCATGCTTTTTCATTTAGCATAAGCATGTTATTTAAGAAACATCATGTCATGGAGATAACTATAGGTCATTCACATCATACTTCCTATGTAAATCTCCTAGTCCAAAAATGCATGTTTGAACATAAATATGACATGGATTGTAGACAAGCAAGGTTCACACTTATAGAATTTGAAAGCATATATACATATGTACAACCAAGCTTACTCAAGCAATCAAAAGAAGAGGCATAAGTTATTTCAAATTTTTTGCAAGTTACATGAATGCAAAATAGCTCTCTTTGCTTGAGTTCCCCATATGGGGTCAATCATAGAACATCACTCCACAAGACATATCCCAATAGATCTACTAAGAGTTTTAAATCGAGTAGCATCTAAGGGTTTAGTAAATAAGTCCGCAAGTTGATCATTAGTACCTACATGTTCAAGTACTATGCATTTATTTCAACAAGCTCTCTAATGAAGTGATGGCGGATGTCAATATTCTTAGTTCTAGAATGTTGAACCGGATTCTTGGAAATATTAATAGCACTCATGTTATCACAAAAGAGAGTGAGAGTACCTTGGTTGAATCCGTAGTCTACAAGCATTTGTTTCATCCATAGGAGTTGTGTGCATCCACTCCCCGCGGCTATGTACTCGGCCTCGGCCGTGGACAAGGAAATCGAGTTTTGCTTCTTGCAAAACCAAGACACCAAGTTGTTGCCTAGAAAGAAGCAACCGCCCGATGTGCTTTTCCTATCATCACAATTTCCTGCCCAATCCGCATCACTAAAGCCAACTAGACTAGCATTAGTGTCAAAAGAGTACCAAATCCCATAGTTGGATGTCCCATTCACATAGCGAATGATCCTCTTCACGGAAGAGAGGTGGGACTCCTTAGGATCCGCTTGGTACCTAGCACACACACCCACACTAAAAGATATATCGGGCCTACTTGCGGTCAAATAAAGCAAGCTACCTATCATGCCACGATATAGAGTTTGTTCCACACTTTTACCACTAGCATCCTTGCTTAGCTTCAAAGTGGTACTCATGGGTGTATCACAATGTTTGGCTTTCTCTAAACCAAACTTCTTCACTAGGTTCTTAGCATATTTGGCTTGGGTTATGAAAATCCCATCATGCATTTGCCTAATTTGCAAACCTAGGAAGTAACTAAGCTCACCAACAAGACTCATCTCAAATTCAAGAGACATGACATCAACAAATTGTTGGACTTTGGTGTTGTTGGTGGAGCCAAAAACTATATCATCAACATATATTTGAGCTATGAAAAGCTCATCATTGTCTCTCTTGATGAATAGTGTCTTGTCAACACTACCTCTTGTGTAGTTGTTGTCAACAAGAAATTGAGTGAGGCGCTCATACCAAGCCCTCGGTGCTTGTTTCAACCCATAAAGTGCCTTCTTGAGGCGATAGACATGATTGGGGTGGTGTGCATCCACAAACCCCTTAGGTTGTTCAACAAACACTTCCTCTTGCAAGAAGCCATTGAGGAAGGCACTCTTGACGTCCATTTGGTGCAATTTGAACTTGTGCACACAAGAGATGGACAAGAGAAGCCTAATGGACTCTAAGCGGGCAACGGGAGCAAAAGTCTCCTCAAAGTCGATACCCTCAATTTGAGAGTACCCTTGTGCTACAAGTCTAGCCTTGTTCCGCACTATGTTGCCATCCTCATCGGATTTGTTCCTAAATATCCATTTGGTGCCTATGACATTAGTGGTCTTAGGCCTAGGAACTAGAGTCCAAACCTCATTCCTTTCGAATTGGCTTAGCTCTTCTTGCATGGCAAGAACCCAAAATTCATCATTTAAGGCTTCTTCAACCTTTTTGGGTTCAATTTGAGAGGTGTAACATGTATAGCTAATAAGATTAGCAAGTTGGCGTCTAGTCCTAACACCCTCATTTACCTCTCCAATGATATCTTCTTTATCATGGAGTTTCCTAACCCATGGAGCGGGTTCTTTAGAGTCCAAGAGAGGAGCTCTATCAATAGGTTGTGTGCCATCATTGTTGACATTAGATGTCCCAACATTAGGCGACACCACAACCTTCTCCAAAGGAGAATCATCACTAAAAATAACCTCCTCCTCATGATCATTAGACTTGAGCCTAGTATCATCAAATACGACATTGGATGATTCCATAACACTTAGAGTCTTTAAATTGAAAACTCTATAGGCTCTACTATTTAAGGCATAGCCAATAAAAATACCCTCATCACTCTTAGCATCAAACTTGCCAAGTTGATCACGGTCATTCAAAATGTAGCATTTGCTTCCAAAAGTGTGGAAGTAGCTAACATTTGGCCTCTTGCCTTTCCATAACTCATAGGAGGTGTTTCTAGTACCGGGCCTTAGGAACACTCTATTTCCTATATAGCAAGCCGTGTTAATGGCTTCGGCCCATAGGTTCCTAGGGACATTGTTGCTAAGCAACATCACACGGGCCATCTCTTGGAGGACCCTATTCTTCCTCTCAACAACTCCATTTTGTTGAGGTGTCCTAGGAGCAGAAAATTCATGGGAGATGCCTAAACCATTACAAAAGGTTTCAAAGGTGGCATTCTCAAATTCTCTCCCATGGTCACTTCTAATCCGTTTAATGCTTCTAATGTTAGAATTCATTTCATTTTGCAATTTAGTACAAAGCATTTTAAACTTATCAAAAGTTTCGGATTTTTCTCTAAGAAAATATGTCCATGTAAATCTAGAGAAATCATCAACACAAACAAAAATGTATCTCTTTCCACCCAAACTTTCGGTTTGCATGGGACCCATGAGGTCCATGTGGAGAAGCTCAAGTGGCTCCTTGGTGGTGAGATACTTACCCTTTTTGTGCATGCTTTTGGTTTGCTTTCCTTGTTGGCAAGGTCCACAAATACCATTGGCTTTCTTCCCAAGCTTAGGGAGGCCACGCACACAATTGAACTTTCCAAGGGTCCGTAGATCCCTAAAGTTCATGTGGCCAAGTCTTTCATGCCACAACTCAATTTGCTCATCCATGGACACATGATTAGATACAATTCTAGCTTCAAGACAATAACAATTGTCGCTAGATCTCATGCCCTTCAACAAGGTTTGTCCATCGGGTTTTAGGATAGAGCAATAATCTTTAGAGAACAAGACGGAATATCCTTCATCACTAAGATGTGAAATGCTAATTAAATTGGCTTTCAAGCCATCAACAAATAAAGCATTGGATAAGGAGGGTAATCCGGGAACGGAAATGGTTCCTTTCCCTACAACATTTCTTTTGGATCCATCACCAAAAGTGACATTTCCACCTTCCTCCATAACAAGAGTCTCAAAGAAACTCTTGTTTCCCGTCATGTGCCTAGAGCACCCACTATCCAAGTACCAAAAATTAGAAGAATTTGCCTTCAAGGCTATTTGTGCAACATGGCAAACATTTTCATTCTTTCTAATCCACTTAGCAACAATTTTAGCTTTCTTAGTGGTCTTTGGTACATGTGCTCTACTATTTCTAGGATCATGCAAATTAATATTTTCTTTCCTAGAGACATGCATCTTGGCTCTATTCTTTCTCTTTTCAATCATGCTTTGTTTTCTACACATTTTAATATATTGAAAGCAATTTGGTCTAATATGACCATCACAACCACAAAAGTGACAAATAGGAATGAAAAAGGGAATCATACCTCGCCTTTGAGTACGTCCATGTCTTTGTGGATATGTGGGTTCAATCCATCTTCGTTGTTGAACCGGTCTTGGTTGCTTCCAAGCTTGAGGTTGCATGATTGGTCTCTTTCCTTTGTGAGCCAATTTGGGAGGAGTGTTGGCTTGAGGAACCTTAGGAGGTTGAGCTTGAGTTTTCCTTCTTGGCCCCATTTTCACTTGTGCATTAGAGCTTTGTCCTATTTCTAACTTTTTCTTAGGAGGTTGCACAAATGAAGTTTCTTCATTCTTCAAGCTCTTGACAAATATAGTCTTGTTAGAGGTTGAGATTTTCTTGCCATCTTCATACCCAAGACCTCTCTTGTCACTTGGACTCTTTCCAACACCAAGTAAATGATCAAGCTTCTTGGTGCTAGAATCTATCCTAGTCAAGGACCCTTTAGCTTCTATAAGTTCCCTCTTCAAGCCTTCTTCACTTCTCTTGGACAAGTCTAACTCCTCAATTAGCTTATCCTCTCTCCTCTTCAATCTTTCCACTTGTTCACTTAAGTGGTCATTGTGAGCCGAAAGTTCAAGGTTTTCTTCTCTCAACCTCTCAATCTTTCTTGTGCTTTTAAGTGCTAAATCATTGAACTCGGCATGGTATTTAGCAAGCACCTTTTGCTCCACAAACTTCTTCTTGGAACTAGAAGAGGAGTCACTTTCTTCTTCACTAGAGTCAATTTCCTCTTGACTCAAATCTTCCTTTTCACTAGCACTTTTGCTCTTGTGAGAAGATGCAAAAGCTAGGAAGTTAGCCATGAGCTCTTCCTCACTTGAAGACTCATCCTCCTCATTGGAGTCATCACTACTCCCACTCCATGTGGCGGCCATCACTTTACCCTTCTTCCTCTCATTGTGATTCGCACATTCGGGGGCAAAGTGACCAATCCCACCACACTCAAAGCATCGGACCCCTTTCCTTTCGGTCCTCTCTTGTCTAGGCTCAAACTTCTTGAAGGAACTCTTTTTCTTCAAATCTTGTCCTCTTGACCCAAATCCCTTCTTCTTCTTGAACCCCATAACCTTGTTGAACCGTTTCACAAATAAGGCAAGGTCTTCATCCGATTCATGCTTTGACTCCTTTTCATCCTTAGATGCTTTCAAAGCTATTCCTTTAGACTTCTTAGGAGGAGTAGTGTTGCTAGGAGCCTTCCTAGACTCATATGCAAGGAGACGCCCAATTACCTCACTTGGCTTCATATCCATGTAGCCACTATTTTCTTCTATGGCCGTCACCTTTGATTCAAACCTATCGGGGAGAGATCTCATAATTTTTTGCTTGACTCTCCTATCCGAATACGGGTCTCCGAGTTGATGGCTTTGATTTACTATGTCCATCAATTTGATTTCGAAGTCGTTGAAGCATTCATCCTCTCCCATCCTAAGTAACTCAAATTGAGTTTGGAGGACTTGAAGCTTGGACTCCTTCACCACCTCGGTTCCCTCATGTGCAACTTGAAGGATGTCCCATGCCACTTTGGCAATTTGAGTATTCTGAATAAGCTTGTATTGATTCTCATCCATGGCACACATAATGGCATGCATCGCCTTCCTATTCCACTTAGAAGCCTCAAACTCTTGCGCGTTCCATTGCGCCTTAGGCTTCAAAACATCTTGTCCTCCACCCGCGGGAGTCATCATAGGGAGATCATATCCGTCTTCCACCGCCATCCATGCACGGTCATGAATTTGGCATATGTAGGATTCCATCTTCCCTTTCCATTGGGAATAGTTCAAACCGGTAAGAAGTGGAGGCCTTGTGCTAGAAGCTCCTTCGTGGCCACCACCATTTCCACCGTTTCCACTCATAGTGTTTATGAATGAATGAAATGAATGCAAATGTATGAATAATCAAAAAACACACAAAATGCAAAACACACCAAAATAAAGCAAGGATCACCTATGTATGTCTAGGAACCCGCTCTGATACCAATTGAAACTAAATATACCACGGTGTGTATAAAGCTATCTAGAGGGGGGGTGAATAGATTTTACGCTTTTTACCCAATTTTTCGTGTTAGTCAAAATTACGAAATTACCCTCAAGATAATATAAACAAGCAAGTGTAATATGGTGCGGAAATTAAATTAACACTTGAATTTTTACGTGGAAACCCTCACGGGAAAAACCACGGGCTATGTAAGTAAGCCACACTCGAACCTCGAATCCACTAAATGTGCAAACGATTACAACCTAATCCCGGAAGTAATCACACACCTACCTAATCCCGGTATGAGTGAACCTAGTCCAATTTGCTTGCGATCTAAGCAACCTAATCCCGATTGCTACACACAAGACTTAGCTTCTCTTGAAGAGAATACAACCCTAAGTGAATATATGAAAATATCCAAAATGCAACATAGAGCAAGGGAAACCCTATATGCTTATCTAAGATGATTAATATGCAATTAAGAACAATCCTAGATATCAAAACTAAATGACATGTCAAATAGTTAAGCTAATCAATATCAAGTATAAAACCTAATATGCTAGCACAATACAACTTCTCAAACATACATCATACTAATCTCAATTTTGTATCTAGAGCATACAAAATAACAATCAAGTAATTAATTGAGATTTGCTAGATAAATTAAACACAAAATATGTAAGATATTAGTGAAAAGCTTACCAAGCAAAGTATGATGAAGATTCCATGCTAGATGACATCTAGATGATCTAAGATGATGCTAGATGATGATTGATGATCATGAAATTGTGTTTGAGTAATTAAAAATGAGTTCTTTGTGTATTTTTCTTCTCTTGAAAAATATCCTAAGTATGAAGCATGAATAAGAACTCTTGTAAATGACCTAAAATCAAGTTAGCATATATATAGAGGCCATAAGTGAAGTGAGGTCGTTTTGAAAACTCGCCAGAAAACTACTCTGTGCGCTGGTGGACCTGCGCTGGTGGACCAGCGCTGGACGTCAGGCGCTTCCACCAGCGCCAGTCCAGCGGCGCCATACTGGGCGATCGGCGCTGGTGGCCGGCGCTGGTCCACACCAGCGCACGACCAGCGGCGCGCCACTGGGCGATTTGCGCCGGTGAGCGGCGCTGGTCGACCGGCGCTGGTGGACCAGCGCACAGCCCCAAAATTTGCATCCCACATGCAATGATGCAAGGGGTGCAAAGTCAAACAAGATGCATCCTAAAAGCCTAAATGCTATGATGTTTTCAACACAAGATGCAATCATAAAATCAAGCAAGAAGAGATGTAAATAATCATTTATGCACAACAAAAAGAACCACAACATACAAAGATTAAACATATGCATGAGTTGTGAGTGTGTGCAACTATCTCTTCAAGACAAGAAAGCACTTAGAAAATTACCTTTGGTGCTTGTCAATAATGAGGTCTTCAAAGGGCCTAATGCACTAACAACAACATTTAAACTACCCTTACAAAGTATCCCCATTTATGGTTTGATCACGAAATAAGCCAATTAAAAACAACGGGAATCCTTACAATCTCCTCATGCAAATCATAGGCTATGTTTGATCCTTCAAATTGAATATGCTTATCTATAGTCTATGTATGCTTGTTTTTGTTTATTGAGGTGTGATACAAGCTATTTAGAGAGACAAATTTTTGTTTGTTCTAAGAGATTGAAAAAGTCATAAAAAACCTATTCACACCCCCCCCCCCCCCCCCCCCCCCCTACCCCCCTTCTCTAGGTTAGCTTTAGGCAATTTAACCGTGATTGTATTTACACTTGTGCTTGAAGCTCCCTTGTTTCCGCCACCGTTCCCACTCATAGTGTTTGGGTTTATGAATGAGATGAATGCAAACAACCAAACAAGGCAAACAAGACACACTAACTAAATGCAATTAACAAAATGCAAACTAATGCAAGACACTCTTATGAGAGCAAGGGATCTCCTAATTATGTTATGGAACCCGCTCTGATACCAATTGAAAATACACTTAAAGTGTTCCCATATAGTATCTAATAAATCTAGGGTGGTGAATAGGTTTTAACCAAATTAATCGCCAACTTTTTCGGTTAATCAATATGAATCACAAACACCCCTAATGTCTTACATAAACCATCATTGTATGAAAAGTAGGCAAAATTATAGCAATGACACAATGGTTTGTTTTACGTGAGAAAACCCCAAGAGGGTAAAAAACTCACGGGCATAATTGCCAATCGAACCCTCACACCCACTATTTGCAAAAATGATTACAATCTAAGTTGACCACATCACACCTAATTGATTACTAATATGTTTTTGCTACCCGCAGGCCTTTAATAGTGATTTTAGGCTCTTGCTTGTAAACTACTAATGAGGTCATTTTGTACTCAACAAAATACGTTTTAAATGTGATCGTTTTGAAAACCGATTTCACCACTTAGAAAATCCACTTAGATGGAAAATGAGTAAAGTGATAAGTTAGGATTCGTTCCACAGGGAATTAGAGTAATTAGTTGAATTAATTAACAAATCTTAAAATTCAAATAAACTAAATCATGGTAGTTTGAAAGGTGTCAATCATACATGAAAGTAAATATAACAAAAATATAAAGAGAATATGAATAGATAAGAATCCAATATCAACAACCTAGATAAGAGAATGATTAAACAATTAATTAGAAGCCTAGGGAAATGATAGAGTAGCTAATGGACTATTGAGTAATTCATACAAAGCTTCATTAATGCACTATTCACACAATCAAGGACCGATCTCATTCGAAGATGTGTTTGGACCATCACTACGGATCCTAAACAACTTCCCACCAAAATGCCTAACCGATTAAGGAAAGGGGGTCAAGGTGGGATCGATTAGTGACGATCGAGTGGCCTAGGCCTACCCTCCAAAAGCCTATCCTATTCACCACGTGCTACAATCAATCAAGTGTGTCAATAACTTAATCAATTTTATCATAAATAATACTACAACATATTGTAATCAACTAAGTGTTTCAATACCCAATCAATCACATAAGTGCAAGACCTAATTGAAAAGTGAATAAAACTATAATTGCATAAACATAATATTCAAAGCTTAAATAAATACACAATGTCCAAAAGTCTATTAAATTATCCCCCTAGAAAATGGGGTTTAATTACACATAATCGCAAACAAAGAAAGGAAGTAAAATGGAGAGAAATCACCATTGGGTCTCTCTTGTAAGCTTGATCCATCCTTGAGCTTCCTTGTTGTGGCTAGTGCAAAGATTAGGTGTTGAGGATGTGTCTAGATAGGTGGAGTCATATGGAAAGTGACAAAAGAAAGGGGTGGAGAAAATGGATAGAGAGGAGTGATTTAGGTGAAGTAATCTAGGTGGTTATTGGAGAGGAAAAATGGTAGGATTAGAAATGGTGGAGAAAAGGAGGTTTCTTGATTGTCAAGAGATTGTCTAAAAAGGAAAGATAGTGATGAATTTATAGGCTTGGAAAGCTAGGGTACGAAATGGGCATGAAATGACAAGAATACCTCTCTTGAATGGCTAACAATCCAACGCTGGAATTCCTATGTTGTCGCCATTTCTCAAGTGGCGACAGAAGTGGCGACGCTTGGCTTCCTTCTTTGTTGCCATCTGTCAAGTGGCGACGCTTGGCTTCCTTCTTTGACACCATATGTCAAGTGGCGACATAAAGTGGCGACGAGACCTGATTGAATTTGCCTGGAATAAGACTCCCTGTCGCCATGGCGACACAAGTGGCGACGTTTGTGGCGACAATGCCCTGTTTTGCCAACTTATGCACCTTTTGAACCAAACTTCACCTTTTCTTCACAAAAGCCCTTAATATCTAAATAAACCTGAAAACACTTAATTTATACAATTAAATCACGGGATAATGCCCGAGAATCAAGCAAAAGGAGAAGGAAGTGAGGGCCAAAATCATCACAATTTTGGTTCGATCAACTACACACAGTAAATACAAGACTTAATTCTCAATAGTAAAGAAATGCAACCTAATGTGAATATGAATAATATTCAAAATGCATAAATGCAAGGTAAACACATTTAATGCTTATCTAGCCATGGATGAACAAGTCAAACAATCCTAAATATCATGTTGCTATATGACATACATACAACTTAGTTATATGAACAAATAGAACCCTAGATGCAATAGCTATCACAATACAAAAACCTAACAATCAACACAAAAATCTCAACTTGTAGATAAAAACTTAAACTAGATGCAAACAAGTCATAAAAGAGATTTCTTGTGAAGTAAGAACACTAAAATGGATGAAGATGGTGTTCTACTTACCAAGTCATGTGTGTTGAAGAAGACCCATGCTAGAACATAACCTAGATTATGCTAGATGATGTTTGAATCATAAATGGATGATGGGTATTTGGGATTTGGTTAAGAAAAATCAATTCTTGGTAGCTTTTCTTGGAAGACATTCTTAGGCTCTCTAAAGATTGCATTTTTAGCTCACAAGACGAAATAGAGAGAAAGATATATATATATATATACATATGAACCCTATACAAAACTACAACGTTTTGGAAAAATAGGCTTGAAACTGGACACTACGCGGGTAGGTACCCGCGCACTACCTGCTCACCGGGCGCAAGAACCAGTGCACCGGGACCTGGAAAAACAAACTAAGGCCACTATGCTGGTAGGACCATCGCACTACTAGCGCACCGGGACCTGGAAAAACCATCCAAGGCCACTGCGCGGGTAGCACCAGCGCACTAGGACCTTGGTCACTTATCGCGCTAAAACAAGAACATCATCGTGCATGCGCGGACATTTCCGATCAAACATCGGGAAACGAATTACCATACTCAATACCACACTTAGATCTAACAACAAGGTGCCCGTGTGGGAAATGAAGAACACACACATAAGAATTTGAAACACAAATGCAATAGAATAGATCATGCATGAAGTGTGTGTGTGTGTGTGGGTGTGTGTGTGTGTGTGTGTGTGCGCAACCAATCTCATAAGAGTCAAGGCAAGTTAGCTACCTTCCTTGAAGCACTTGAAGTTCACAATGGGGTCTAATAACATTTAAAGAGAATTCTTCGAGCTTAAGCTACTCTTACAATTTTAAACCCCATTGTGATTTTGTCAACGAAATAAGCCAATCAAAAAGTGAGGCATTTACACGTCACAAGGAATTCTCAACTAATCAACCATGCATATTCTCATTTAGAGAGATTAGAGTGAGAGATAATATATAAATGGTTGAAATTGTTAAAAAAAAATTCTCAGAGGGAAAAATTAGCGGGGTAGTGAACCCCTGTAAGTGTTAGATTCTCACATGTTGATTTTCATTTAGACTAAGTCTGTTTAGTTTCACTTTTGTCATCATCTTTTAAGACACTCATTGTGATGCTCATGGAGTCATGGATCCATCTTTGACGATGGATTAGATTGTAAAACTATGAATGAACCTTTTTTTTTCTTCAGCTAACTTACCAATACAATAATATAATATAACCATGAATGGATCATCAGTTTGCTAATGGAAAATTATCATGTGCAGGATCACCCGCTAAAATTCGTGTGGGATCACTAGTTCCCACAAGTGATAACTGGCGTAAATGTTTTTTACACTAATTCCCACCGGTGATAATTAGTGATCCCGCACGAAAAAATCGTGTAGGATCTGCATTAGAAAGTTACTCATTTTCTAATATCCAAAGTTAAATTCCCAACACAAAAAGAATCCATGTATTACACGAAGAATACAAGGATTGGATTGAACATAATTATACACACCTCTCTACACAATCTGATCACAGAATTCTCAGGTATACAATCAAAAGCTATGTACAATTAATTCATTTCTACCAAACCCACAACAACATAGAGCAGCTTCTGGACTAGATGTTTGCATATTGGCCATGCTCGTTGTCTACAACTTCTTCCATCTCCATTAATATCAAATCGTGCATGTCCAAGTCCCTTGGTCGACAACATTCCCCGTGAAACCACCTTGTTGATAACTTTTTAGATGCCATATAGTCTATTATCTATATGTCTGAATCTTCAACTTCAGTGCTCACCACAAAACTGGGAAATGCCAAGGTTATATCCCTAAAAAAAAAAAAAAAATTTGCACATTACGTTGTAGTCCCAGTAAGCTGTTTATTACAAGTCATCAATTTATAAACAAGAAACTACACCAAAATCGGTGCAACGTGAACATTAAATCTCATTTGAAACTTATAATTCAGGCCAGACCAAATTAACCCATAATATATACTGAAATTTTTAATACTCACTTTAGATATGGAAGAGTCATGTTCTTTATGAGAGATGGATTCTTTGAGACAAACTCTTTCCACTCTTCTGTATCGATTCTTCCATCGCCATTTGTATCGGCATCAGTAAAGGTCTGTGAAAAAGACAAAAAGTATTCAGAGGTCAAAATGTAGGAAATGGCATGATTGACAAGGTTGAATTATCTTCACCTTATCCACAATAGTTTCAATGACATCATCTGATAGTATGAGATCTGATTCGTGCAGAAGTGCCAAAACCATCTCCTTCAACTGTCAAGTGGACAATCAAATTATAAGCGTAACTAGCTAAATGTAAAATTTTGAATAGTGTTTACAACTTTTATATGTTTTTGGAAATCTAGGGAAACTGTAAAGTAATTGCAGTATTTACCTCCTCCCGTTCAATAAAGCCAGTTTGCCTTAGATCATACAATCTGAAAGCAACTGCAAAAGGATTTTATGAATTTAGTATGAAAGTAATATGGTAATTGTGACTGTTTCGGTTAAAAATTCATAGGATTTGTTCATCCTAAAAAAGAACAAAAGATTACTTACGTAAATATAAAAACAGATGTAAGAATTCTAACTAGAGCAATTGATAGATCTTACATGCAATTTTTTCCTCCACGGATGCATTTGGATGAAAGACTCCCAATGATCGAACAAATTCCCCAAACTCGATAACCCCATTGCCCTTGACATCAAAAAGATCAAAAATCTACAATGACATCCAAAAGGTTAATTTAAAACCAGGTTAACACCAAAACAGAATTAAAATTACAACATTGTCTTAATATGTAGAAAAATGCCCAAAGCTACCTTTTAGGCTATAAACTTAAGATCATCTATCAAAAAGAGACATGAAATTAACGTTACGCACCCTGTCAGCAAAAAGATTCCTCTTATTTCTGTTCCTGAAAAGTGCGAGCTGAAATTCTTCCTGCTCATGAGAAAGCACATACAAAGAGTTATTCATTTAGTAACTGGATATGAAACTTTATTAAGTTTAAATATAGCCTTTCTTGATAACTTCCAAGTTGTCGAAACTAGCCCAAGTCAAGTTACACTTCAAGATCATCAATACTCAATAGAAGACATACCTTGTGAATAAGCCCATCATCAATTATTGAACTGCTTAATTTCTTGAAGAGTTCATACAAGGCCTCTACTTCACTAACAGTAACTGCAAAGAAGAGTAAACAATTTTTTTTTATTTTCAATAATCAATCAGCTTAAGGAAACCATTAACTGTTCCATGCAGTAAGCAATCAGTAGTTATGATCATCCTTAGCAGCATGCAAGCAACTAAAAACGGACAAAGTAACACTAAAACATGATCCAGTTTTTACTAATCTATTTATACTCAAACTAGGTTCTTTCTCCGTATTAATCATCTCCTATTATGTCGCATGTGATCAAAAAACCTGCTAGTCTAGATTTCAGTGTCAATGAAGTTGTGACTGTTACTAATAAGTAATAACACGAGGTGTAATAATAATTCAACCACAGAATAGGCTCATCAGCGCCAACAATCGTATCACCAGTGTAGTGTACGTCAATTCACTTGTAGTAAGTGATTTTTCGTGCATTACAGGAATGCCATATCCTGCACATATTCCAATCTATCCTCTTCATTACTTACTTTTATAGAGAATGATTTCAAGGTGCAGGTGCCTTTACCTATATACAATCTCAAAATCTATGGAAACCCAGATATCAGCAAAATAACAAGAAGTGGACTTGTTAGCAACATCATTTGAAGATAAAAAGTAAAGAGAGGCAAAATTAGTTGGCAAAAGTTACAAGAATTGTACAGGAGAGGGATGGTGACTGACAAGGGGTTTCAGCAGCAAGAACAGTTGGCTCCTCATAACCAGGTGTTTGTTTAGGTCTCTTCGTGCAGACACAACCCATGAGAAAAGCTACTATAATTCACGCTGACAACATTTGGACAATTGGTAGAACCTGAAAAACTCTGCCTGCTAATATCGAAGAGAAATGTAAACTCTGTCAGCAATAATTTTCCACGTGCAAACTGAAACTGTTACCCTGAAAACTATGAGGTGATCTTATGAAAGCAATAGGTAAGCAAACGATGAAATGATTTAGATGTAATAGGAAGGAACAAGCAGGCATCTCAGCAATATATTCAATTATTCAACTAAGTTTAGAAATGAAATCTTACAAGTGAATAACTGCGAAGAACCGATAATCACAGCAGAAGCTGCTAAACATGTGCAAAATTCACTCTTGCTTATACACAGTTGACTATCTCATAAGGTCACTACTCGCTAGTCTCCATTTAGGCCACACATCCAGTAGGACCAAGCAACCAACAGGTCTATTACTAGCTTAAAAGTTGTGTTTGATATTCAAAGGTAAATTGTTAGAAACTTCCAACACCACGAAAATTTTAAATCTAGTTAAATCCCTAATACCGACAAATCCTATGCAAGCAGATCTGACCTTCCCTGATTGATTCTCATAACAAAAAGAGATATTCAAGGGCTGAAGCTGTCACTCAAGCATCTATCAACTAAAGAGATCCTAAACCACCACCACCACACACGCCCCCCATGTTGTCTAATAAGGACATTAATTTAATACAAAACGAACTTAAATTCCAACTTGTTAATTACTTACATACGTTTAAATTTAATCTTGTTAATATGGATACCTTATCTCAGCAGAAGAAGCCAGAAGAGCAAAATTATGACTCTGTAATCATCAATAAGGCAACCAAGATTATTAATATAATTAGTTTCAAATTTTTTTAAAATTGTTTAGTTGTTAGGACCACGGACCTTGCACAATTGTATAGACTAGTCAAAGTAAGCTAAGCATATTCTGGGAATCATAGCTCATTTTCCATGGTTTTCTCAGCAACCAAACATACATACCAGATCCTAATCTGTTGATAAATATAGCAGATTGAAATTTGCATAATAATAACAACAACTTGTGACTCAAAATTAGAAGAAATATCTGAAACCATTTTGGAACCGAAAATCCCATATGCCTTGTTTGGTTGCCCAGAAAATGTAGGAAAGAACATCACAAAAAAGAATCTAAAGCATTCTGCCAAAGACTAAAACAACACAGCATTGAGATAGTGAGATCTAAGAAGGTTCTCTTGCATTTTCTCAGCAACCAAACTGGGCAGAAAAGAAAAGGAAGCTTACTCGATTTCATAAATCTGTTTGACAGTCTCTGACTCGTATTCGTGTTGATTCAAAAACAAAGAAAGATCTCAGCTGTAGCTACAGACTACAATCTTGGTCTCAGTTTTTTGGTTTTCAAGGTTACGTTGGGATTATATTTATAACTGCACCGAGTCTGTAGGTGGGACCATTCATACATTGTAAATAAACTGTATCTGTACGGTTGTCAGGTTAGTTTTTTATTTTTTATTTTTTGGTAATAGTGGGGGCTATAAAACCCTGGCAAAACAAGAGACAGGTTAGGTGGCGTTTGTTTTTTTGTTTGAAGTCTGAATAGGTTTGAAGTTGACTGAAGTCTAAATGGTGACTGAAATCTGAAATCCTAATGATGCATTTGTTTTTTACTTATGATGTCTGAATATCAATGTCCGAAAACTAGTAATATGACAATTATACCCTTATAATGATAAATACATATAATTGATATAATTCTATTGTTAATGTGTGCTATGATATTTTTAGTTTAAATTAATTAAATAAATATTTGAAAGCTTCATCCAAATTAAAAGTATAATTCATTTTATTTTATAAAAAATAAATAAATATTTTTTTGAAAGAAAATAAATGAATAATATATATAAAATTAGACAAGTCTTCACTCGTCATCATTCACTTTCTTCTTCTTTTTTTTTTTTTTTTAAATTTATTATTAATATTTTTTTTTTTATTTTTTAATAAACACACAACAGCCAAAAAGGAAAGCAAAAAACAAGGAAAAAAAGAAGAAGACGCAAAAGCAGGACCAAACCTAGATCTCTCTCAGATCTCCTTTTTGCGAGACCTTGATCAGATCTCCTTCTCTCTTTCAGATCTCTTTATTTCTTTCTTCAAGTCTTCTACAACACTACAAACCATAGACATCCTCCTTCGATGGTAAAGAAAAGTTCGCCGGCCTCCTTCGTGAAGGTCACCTGCGAAGGTCAACGGTACTTGACATCAAAGAGGCCGTCGGCCTCCTCTCCTCCAACATCAACGTTGTCAGCAACCCTCCATGGTCAAATAAGTGCCCAGATTTTTGTTTTGAAATAAAAAATCTGAGGTTATTGTAAATTCTTCTTGAGGGCATTTCTGGAATCAACATGTTAAAATATATCCAGCATTCCAGTCTTCAGATAAAAGTAAAAAATTTGAACTTTTTTTTCTCAGATGTTTTCAATGGTTTTTCAGATCTCATTTCACTTAAAAAACAAACAAAATGTCTTAGTAAGTAACTTTAAGTCTTCAGTCAGAAAAACAAACAGGCCCTTAGTTTTTCACTGATACAAGAAAATCCATAAATTTAGTCAAAATTTTAACCCAAACAGTGTGACAAATAGTTTTTTTCATTAACCACATCGCCAACACGTATACGAGTTGGTATTTTTTCATATAAAATACCATACGGAATAATATCATTGGATACGGTGTAATGAAGATTTTTGCATTTTATTGATCTATTTATCTTTAATTTGACTCTACGTTATAGTCGAGAAGTATGGTATACTTCTACCCTCTCCAATGTCGATCATGGTGTGGGCAATTACCAAATAAGTCACCGACTTTTTAAGAATTTTTCATTTATGATAAACTGGGGGTTGGCTACTATACAGACCCTGCGTGATGCAGGTGTGAATAGTGCCCTTCTCAGCCGGTTGCAAACCGGCTGCCCCAACTTCAATTTTTTTTTTTTTTCTGTTCCTAATTTTAAATATAAAATTATTAAATTTATAAAATAAAAAGAAAACTTAAGAAAATAAGTTCAATAATAAAAAATTATATTACACAATTAAATAATTATATATGAACTAAGATGAATTAAATAATTATATTTTTTCACATAATTTTAAAATTTTGTAGTAACTACATTTATGGCTTGGTAACTACATTTACGGTTTCTTAAAATTTTTTTTGTAACTACGTTTACGGATGTGGTAACTACATTTACAACTTTGGTAACTACGTTTATGGTTTCTTCAAATTTTGTTTGTAACTACGTTTATGGCTATGGTAACTATGTTTACGGCTTCTTAAAATTTTGCTTGTAACTACATTTACGGCTGTGGTAACTATGCTTACGGTTTCTTAAAATTTTGCTTGTAACTACGTTTACGGTTATGGTAACTACGTTTATAGTTTCTTCAAATTTTACTTGTAACTACATTTACGGCTATGGTAACTACGTTTACGGTTTCTTCAAATTTTGCTTGTAACTACATTTACAGCTTTGGTAACTACGTTTATGGATTTGGTAACTACGTTTACAGATTCTTTAAATTTTGCTTGTAACTACGATTACGGCTGTAAGGATTCCCATTCGTTAATTGACTTATTTCGTGGACAAACAGCATGTTGAGGTTTGAATTGTAAGGGTAGTTTAGGTAATTGAGGATCAAGCTCAAAGGCCTTTTCAAGACCTCAAAGTGACAAGCACTTCAAAGGTAAATTTATAAGTGCTTACTTGCTTTGAAAAGATGTAGTTACACACACCCACAACCCATGCATAATTCCTATTCTTGTATGTTGTGTGTTCTTATTATGTGTGCATTAATGTTCATTAATCTCTCTTCTTGCATGATAACATGTTAAGTTTTAGGATGCATTGTCTTCACTCACACACTTGCACTTATTGCATTATTCTTGTGTGAGAAGCAGCATGAGAAGGATTTGCCCTTCTCTGCCGCGGTTGTGCTACCGCGGTTGGACAACCGTGGTAGTCAAGCGACAGAGATGTATCTTCTTTACCGCAGTGCACTGCCGTGGTTGGGACAACCTCGCCATGCAGGCGACAGAGACTTTTTGTCTCTACCGCGGTGCAACTACCACGGTTGGAAACCGTGACAGTCGGGACCACGGCAGTTCGTCGTGCGTATAACGCCCAAAACGCTATAGTTTTGTTTAGACACCTATAAATACACCACTTCATTTTAGGTTGTCCTTAAGAGTTTCAAAAGCATATTTTTCTCTTATAACATATTTCAAGAGCCAAAAATTCACAAGAACTCACCTTTAAACACTCAAAGTCATTTCTTATGCATCAAAGTTCATCAAGCATCATCTATGACCATATAGGATGCATCCATGCATGGTTTTGCAACATCACATCTTGCTTGGTAAGGTTTTCACTAACTTCATCTAATTTTAGTGTCTTTCTTAGCTAGCCATTTCTCTTATTACTTGTATGCTCATAGAATATTATTCTAGTTACAAGATAGAGATTGTATGTGTTGTATTGATTGAGTGTTGTATTATGATAGCTTTTGAGGTTTGCATAATCTATGTTTATCTAAGCTTTATGACATGTCATTTAGCTATTTATATCTAGAATTGTTTTAATTTCAATATTATCATACTAGATAAGCATATAGGGTTCCCTAGCTCTAAATTGCATTTTGAATATTTCATATATTCACATAGATTTTATTATCTCTTCATTGAGAACTAAGTCTTGTATTGCTTCCGGGATTAGGTTGCTTAAATCACAAGCAATTGAACTAAGTTCACTTATACCAGGATTAGGTGGTAGTGGTGAGTTATACCGGGATTAGGTTGTATTCATCTTACCATTAGTGGATTCGAGGTTCGAGTGTGGCGCAATTACCAGCCCGTGGTTTTTCCCGTGAGAGTTTCCACGTAAATATGGTTAAACCGATTTTTGACCGTTTTTTTTAATGGTAACCGTAATTGAACCGTGACAAAAACGGTTTCCAATTGATTTTGTAACCGTCGATTTCTGTCACAGTTTCGGTGACGATTTTTTCCGTACAGTTTCGGTTTTTAACCGACTGTTTAACCGAACTATGGCCGCCACTACCTTAGATCCAACTAGTTCATTTTTTTTTTTTCGTTTTTTTTTTTTTCTAAGTTAGAAGTTGAGATATTGTTTTAATTGATGATGTATGATTGTATGTTAGGTGTTGGAGTAGAGAATTGATGAAGATAAGTTTGTGAAGATTAATGAACTGGGTTTGTAAAGATGAAGGGTGGTCTAGGATCTCCGTCGTTGTTCATCTTTTTTTTTTCTTTATTATTATTATTATTATTATTATTCTGGACATCATGTTCATTTTTTTTAAAATTTTTCATTTTAAATTTTTTTTTATAATTTGATCTCCACCGTCCATCTTAGAGATGGATGGTGGAGATGAATCTATTTATTAATTTTTTTAAAAAAAAAATTTTAATTGTGTTTTTTAATAACTATATCTCTAGATTTTAAACATGTTTAATTTTGTTATTTATTCAATTTTTTATTATTAAAAAAAAAAATGCTGAACTAACGAAAACACCCTTAGCTTTGCCAGTCAAACTTGTCAACTATTAAGTTTGATCAAGTTTGACTAACGACATAGGAGGTGAGTGCCAATTAAGGATAAATTTGTTTTTAGGTGTAAAAGGTAAAACCTTAGGGTAGTTTGGTGCAATTTGCTCTTAATTATATAAGTATATGTTCATGCATAAGTTATCTTGCCTATCAATGGGTATACAATAGTAATTAAAAATCTAAAAATAAAAAAATAATATAAACAACCATCATCTTTATTGGTATATATTAATAGGACATTTGACAATACTTTCTTTCTTCCATATATATATATATTGATGAAATTGGACTGACTTAAGGGGGAAAAACATCACAAGAGATCATATGTTGAAAAACCCCTAGGCAGTATCCATAAATATATAAATAAAGGAAAAATGAAACAAACGAATCCCAAAAACACAATAAAACAGAGGACACAACCCCAAAAAACTCAAAGGCACACAGGCCAAACAAGAAAAAACAAAACTAGGAAAACCTAAAGAATTCTTTACCCATGCAATCATTACCAACTAACCGAGAACAGAACGAAGGAGTGGAGGACCACTATAAATCAGAAGGAACAGCCAAAGCGTGCTTAAAGAGAGCACCCGCCACCTGGTTACCTTCCCTAAAGATGTGAGAAACCTAGAACTCTATATGCGAGATCTGATAAATACAATGCGACTAAGCTTGACGAACAGGCCAGGTAACCTTATCAGATAGTAGAACTATTACAATAGAACTGTCGGGACCTGTCAAGATCAAACAATACATGTAAGATCTAGATAAATACTCTCATAATAAGAGATAACTACTCCCCACAACCCAGGAAGAAAACTCCCCACTCATGTTTGTAAAATGTGCATGATAGGATTTGAACGTCTCACCACTTATGTTATGTGGAAGGAAAGTGTATTACCAGCTCTTCTAAGAGGTGATGTATAGAAAAGAGAGAAATTGATGACTTCAAAAGTTAGGACTATTTATTTTGTAATTAAGATATAGTTATAAAAAAAAATTAAAAAAAAGAGTAAATTTTCATAAAATTTATATGTTTGACCTCTAATGGTTTTGTTGTTGTTGTTGTTGTTGTTGATATATCACTTGCAATGGTGACGACTTGAACCCGAGACATTATCAGGCTAAATGAGTGATATTACAACTGAGCCATATTAGACGGTAAATGGTTTTAAAATTGAGTACTATTATTTAGTATAAGTTTTTTTTTTTTAATCCAAACATTAAATTTCAAATGATGATGATTTTTTTTTTTAACTAGTGTATTATTTATCACATCATTTTATTTGTGAATTTAAATTCTCTCTTCATTTGATCTTGATGACCTTGTGAAAAATGGTGAATGGTTGGATTTTTTTTTTCTTCACACAGCCAATCAAACATCACCATTTTTTTTTTTTTTCCAAAATTTACATAACGGTTACAAATCATGCCACATCATTAAGTAGAATTATTCTTTAAATTTATTGAAACATTACACTTTTTTTCTTTCTAAAATATATGTACTCTTTAAGTCATGTTATTATTAGTAGTTTTTTTGATATATCATTTGCGGTGCGATGACTCAAATATGAGATATTATCATATTGAATGAGTGTTCTATTTCACCGATCAATATTGGGAGGTGGTCAACCCTATTACATATAATCCCATAAATTCTATAACAAAACGAAAACATTAAATCATTTACCACGTGTTTTTAAAAAATTAATTTTTTAAAATTCAATTTCAAACAAACAGCTTAAATAAAATAAAAAATAACAAAAGATGACATACAAGGGAGGTGGTACATATATAAACTTCTTCTTGTACAGTTCTACATGCCAAAAGAAAATAAACAACATTGATCCAGCACATACACATGTCATATGTGTATAATTTATTTCGATTAAGTGATGTAAGGATTCCCGTTGTTTTTAATTGGCTTATTTCGTGATCAAACCATATATGGGGATTCTTTGTAAGGGTAGTTTAAATGTTGTTGTTAGTGCATTAGGCCCTTTGAAGACCTCATTATTGACAAGCACCAAAGGTAATATTCTAAGTGCTTTCTTGTCTTGAAGAGATAGTTGCACACACTCACAACTCATGCATATGTTTAATCTTTGTATGTTGTGTTTCTTTTTGTTGTGCATAAATGATTATTTACATCTCTTCTTGCTTATTTTTATGATTGCATCTTGTGTTGAAAACATCATAGCATTTAGGCTTTTAGGATGCATCTTGTTTGACTTTGTACCCCTTGCATGATTGCATGTGGGATGCAATTTTTGGGGCTGTGCGCTGGTCCACCAGCGCCGCTCACCGGCGCAAATCGCCCAATGGGGCGCCGCTGGTGTGGACCAGCGCCGGCCACCAGCGCCGATCGCCCAGTATGGCGCCGCTGGACTGGCGCTGGTGGCAGCGCCTGTCGTCCAACGCTGGTCCACCAGCGCACATAGTGATTTTCTGGCGAGTTTTCAAAACGACCTCACTTCACTTATGGCCTCTATATATATGCTAACTTGATTTTAGGTCATTTACAAGAGTTCTTATTCATGCTTCATATTTAGGATATTTTTCAAGAGAAGAAAAATACACAAAGAACTCATTTTTAATTACTCAAACACAATTTCATGATCATCAATCATCATCTAGCATCATCTTAGATCATCTAGATGTCATCTAGCATGGAATCTTCATCATACTTTGCTTGGTAAGCTTTTCACTAATATCTTACATATTTTGTGTTTAATTTATCTAGCAATCTCAATTAATTACTTGATTGTTATTTGGTATGCTCTAGAGACAAAATTGAGATTAGTATGATGTATGTTTGAGAAGTTGTATTGTGCTAGCATATTAGGTTTTGTACTTGATATTGATTAGCTTAACTATTTGACATGTCATTTAGTTTTGATATCTAGGATTGCACTTAATTGCATATTAATCATCTTAGATAAGCATATAGGGTTTCCCTTGCTCTATGTTGCATTTTGGATATTTTCATATATTCACTTAGGGTTGTATTCTCTTCAAGAGAAGCTAAGTCTTGTGTGTAGCAATCGGGATTAGGTTGCTTAGATCACAAGCAAATTGGACTAGGTTCACTCATACCGGGATTAGGTAGGTGTGTGATTACTTCCGGGATTAGGTTGTAATCGTTTGCACATTTAGTGGATTCGAGGTTCGAGTGTGGCTTACTTACATAGCCCGTGGTTTTTCCCGTGAGGGTTTCCACGTAAAAATTCAAGTGTTAATTTAATTTCCGCACCATATTACACTTGCTTGTTTATATTATCTTGAGGGTAATTTCGTAATTTTGACTAACACGAAAAATTGGGTAAAAAGCGTAAAATCTATTCACCCCCCCCCTCTAGATAGCTTTATACACACCGTGGTATATTTAGTTTCAATTGGTATCAGAGCGGGTTCCTAGACATACATAGGTGATCCTTGCTTTATTTTGGTGTGTTTTGCATTTTGTGTGATTTTTGATTATTCATACATTTGCATTCATTTCATTCATTCATAAACACTATGAGTGGAAACGGTGGAAATGGTGGTGGCCACGAAGGAGCTTCTAGCACAAGGCCTCCACTTCTTACCGGTTTGAACTATTCCCAATGGAAAGGGAAGATGGAATCCTACATATGCCAAATTCATGACCGTGCATGGATGGCGGTGGAAGACGGATATGATCTCCCTATGATGACTCCCGCGGGTGGAGGACAAGATGTTTTGAAGCCTAAGGCGCAATGGAACGCGCAAGAGTTTGAGGCTTCAAAGTGGAATAGGAAGGCGATGCATGCTATTATGTGTGCCATGGATAAGAATCAGTACAAGCTTATTCAGAATACTCAAATTGCCAAAGTGGCATGGGACATCCTTCAAGTTGCACATGAGGGAACCGAGGTGGTGAAGGAGTCCAAGCTTCAAGTCCTCCAAACTCAATTTGAGTTACTTAGGATGGGAGAGGATGAATGCTTCAACGACTTCGAAATCAAATTGATGGACATAGTAAATCAAAGCCATCAACTCGGAGACCCGTATTCGGATAGGAGAGTCAAGCAAAAAATTATGAGATCTCTCCCCGATAGGTTTGAATCAAAGGTGACGGCCATAGAAGAAAATAGTGGCTACATGGATATGAAGCCAAGTGAGGTAATTGGGCGTCTCCTTGCATATGAGTCTAGGAAGGCTCCTAGCAACACTACTCCTCCTAAGAAGTCTAAAGGAATAGCTTTGAAAGCATCTAAGGATGCAAAGGAGGCAAAGCATGAATCGGATGAAGACCTTGCCTTATTTGTGAAACGGTTCAACAAGGTTATGGGGTTCAAGAAGAAGAAGGGATTTGGGTCAAGAGGACAAGATTTGAAGAAAAAGAGTTCCTTCAAGAAGTTTGAGCCTAGACAAGAGAGGACCGAAAGGAAAGGGGTCCGATGCTTTGAGTGTGGTGGGATTGGTCACTTTGCCCCCGAATGTGCGAATCACAATGAGAGGAAGAAGGGTAAAGTGATGGCCGCCACATGGAGTGGGAGTAGTGATGACTCTAATGAGGAAGATGAGTCTTCAAGTGAGGAAGAGCTCATGGCTAACTTCCTAGCTTTTGCATCTTCTCACAAGAGCAAAAGTGCTAGTGAAAAGGAAGATTTGAGTCAAGAGGAAATTGACTCTAGTGAAGAAGAAAGTGACTCCTCTTCTAGTTCCAAGAAGAAGTTTGTGGAGCAAAAGGTGCTTGCTAAATACCATGCTGAGTTCAATGATTTAGCACTTAAAAGCACAAGAAAGATTGAGAGGTTGAGAGAAGAAAACCTTGAACTTTCGGCTCACAATGACCACTTAAGTGAACAAGTGGAAAGATTGAAGAGGAGAGAGGATAAGTTAATTGAGGAGTTAGACTTATCCAAGAGAAGTGAAGAAGGCTTGAAGAGGGAACTTGTAGAAGCTAAAGAGTCCTTGGCTAGGATAGATTCTAGCACCAAGAAGCTTGATCATTTACTTGGTGTTGGAAAGAGTCCAAGTGACAAGAGAGGTCTTGGGTATGAAGATGGCAAGAAAATCTCAACCTCTAACAAGACCGTGTTTGTCAAAAGCTTGAAGAATGAAGAAACTTCATTTGTGCAACCTCCTAGGAAGAAGTTAGAAATAGGACAAAGTTCTAATGCACAAGTGAAAATGGGGCCAAGAAGGAAATCTCAAGCTCAACCTCCTAAGGTTCCTCAAGCCAACACTCCTCCCAAATTGGCTCACAAAGGAAAGAGACCAATCATGCAACCTCAAGCTTGGAAGCAACCAAGACCGGTTCAACAACGAAGATGGATTGAACCCACTTATCCACAAAGACATGGACGTACTCAAAGGCGAGGTATGATTCCTTTTTTCATTCCTATTTGTCACTTTTGTGGTTGTGATGGTCATATTAGACCAAATTGCTTTCAATATATTAAAATGTGTAGAAAACAAAGCATGATTGAAAAGAGAAAGAATAGAGCCAAGATGCATGTTTCTAGGAAAGAAAATATTGATTTGCATGATCCTAGAAATAGTAGAGCACATGTACCAAAGACCACTAAGAATGCTAAAATTGTTGCTAAGTGGATTAGAAAGAATGAAAATGTTTGCCATGTTGCACAAATAGCCTTGAAGGCAAATTCTTCTAATTTTTGGTACTTGGATAGTGGGTGCTCTAGGCACATGACGGGAAACAAGAGTTTCTTCGAGACTCTTGTTATGGAGGAAGGTGGAAATGTCACTTTTGGTGATGGATCCAAAAGAAATGTTGTAGGGAAAGGAACCATTTCCGTTCCCGGATTACCCTCCTTATCCAATGCTTTATTTGTTGATGGCTTGAAAGCCAATTTAATTAGCATTTCACATCTTAGTGATGAAGGATATTCCGTCTTGTTCTCTAAAGATTATTGCTCTATCCTTAAACCCGATGGACAAACCTTGTTGAAGGGCATGAGATCTAGCGACAATTGTTATTGTCTTGAAGCAAGAATTGTATCTAATCATGTGTCCATGGATGAGCAAATTGAGTTGTGGCATGAAAGACTTGGCCACATGAACTTTAGGGATCTACGGACCCTTGGAAAGTTCAATTGTGTGCGTGGCCTCCCTAAGCTTGGGAAGAAAGCCAATGGTATTTGTGGACCTTGCCAACAAGGAAAGCAAACTAAAAGCATGCACAAAAAGGGTAAGTATCTCACCACCAAGGAGCCACTTGCCACTTGAGCTTCTCCACATGGACCTCATGGGTCCCATGCAAACCGAAAGTTTGGGTGGAAAGAGATACATTTTTGTTTGTGTTGATGATTTCTCTAGGTTCACATGGACATATTTTCTTAGAGAAAAATCCAAAACTTTTGATAAGTTTAAAATGCTTTGTAATAAAATTCAAAATGAAATGAACTCTAATATTAAAAGCATTAAGCGGATTAGAAGTGACCATGGGAGAGAATTTGAGAATGCCATCTTTGAAACCTTTTGTAATGGTTTAGGCATCTCCCATGAATTTTCTGCTCCTAGGACACCTCAACAAAATGGAGTTATTGAGAGGAAAAATAGGGTCCTCCAAGAGATGGCCCGTGTGATGTTGCTTAGCAACAATGTCCCTAGGAACTTATGGGCCGAAGCCATCAACACGGCTTGCTATATAGGAAATAGAGTGTTCCTAAGGCCCGGTACTAGAAACACCTCCTATGAGTTATGGAAAGGCAAGAGGCCAAATGTTAGCTACTTCCACACTTTTGGAAGCAAATGCTACATTTTGAATGACCGTGATCAACTTGGCAAATTCGATGCTAAGAGTGATGAGGGTATTTTTATTGGCTATGCCTTAAATAGTAGAGCCTATAGAGTTTTCAATTTAAAGACTCTAAGTGTTATGGAATCATCCAATGTCGTATTTGATGATACTAGGCTCAAGTCTAATAATCATGAGGAGGAGGTTATTTTTAGTGATGGTTCTCCTTTGGAGGAGGTTGTGGTGTCGCCTAATGTTGGGACATCTAATGTCAACAATGATGGCACACAACTTATTGATAGAGTTCCTCTCTTGGACTCTAAAGAACCCGCTCCATGGGTTAGGAAACTCCATGATAAAGAAGATATCATTGGAGAGGTAAATGAGGGTGTTAGGACTAGACGCCAACTTGCTAATCTTATTAGCTATACATGTTACACCTCTCAAATTGAACCCAAAAAGGTTGAAGAAGCCTTAAATGATGAATTTTGGGTTCTTGCCATGCAAGAAGAGCTAAACCAATTCGAAAGGAATGAGGTTTGGACTCTAGTTCCTAGGCCTAAGACCACTAATGTCATAGGCACCAAATGGATATTTAGGAACAAATCCGATGAGGATGGCAACATAGTGCGGAACAAGGCTAGACTTGTAGCACAAGGGTACTCTCAAATTGAGGGTATCGACTTTGAGGAGACTTTTGCTCCCGTTGCCCGCTTAGAGTCCATTAGGCTTCTCTTGTCCATTTCTTGTGTGCACAAGTTCAAATTGCACCAAATGGACGTCAAGAGTGCCTTTCTCAATGGCTTCTTGCAAGAGGAAGTGTTTGTTGAACAACCTAAGGGGTTTGTGGATGCACACCACCCCAACCATGTCTATCGCCTCAAAAAGGCACTTTATGGGTTGAAACAAGCACCGAGGGCTTGGTATGAGCGCCTCACTCAATTTCTTGTTGACAACAACTACACAAGAGGTAGTGTTGACAAGACACTATTCATCAAGAGAGACAATGATGAGCTTTTCATAGCTCAAATATATGTTAATGATATAGTTTTTGGCTCCACCAACAACACCAACGTCCAACAATTTGTTGATGTCATGTCTCTTGAATTTGAGATGAGTCTTGTTGGTGAGCTTAGTTACTTCCTAGGTTTGCAAATTAGGCAAATGCATGATGGGATTTTCATAACCCAAGCCAAATATGCTAAGAACCTAGTGAAGAAGTTTGGTTTAGAGAAAGCCAAACATTGTGATACACCCATGAGTACCACTTTGAAGCTAAGCAAGGATGCTAGTGGTAAAAGTGTGGAACAAACTCTATATCGTGGCATGATACGTAGCTTGCTTTATTTGACCGCAAGTAGGCCCGATATATCTTTTAGTGTGGGTGTGTGTGCTAGGTACCAAGCGGATCCTAAGGAGTCCCACCTCTCTTCCGTGAAGAGGATCATTCGCTATGTGAATGGGACATCCAACTATGGGATTTGGTACTCTTTTGACACTAATGCTAGTCTAGTTGGCTTTAGTGATGCGGATTGGGCAGGAAATTGTGATGATAGGAAGAGCACATCGGGCGGTTGCTTCTTTCTAGGCAACAACTTGGTGTCTTGGTTTTGCAAGAAGCAAAACTCGGTTTCCTTGTCCACGGCCGAGGCCGAGTACATAGCCGCAGGGAGTGGATGCACACAACTCCTATGGATGAAGCAAATGCTAGTAGACTACGGATTCTATCAAGGTACTCTCACTCTCTTTTGTGATAACATGAGTGCCATTAATATTTCCAAGAATCCGGTTCAACATTCTAGAACTAAGCATATTGACATCCGCCATCACTTCATTAGAGAGCTTGTTGAAAATAAATGCATAGTACTTGAACATGTAGGTACTAATGATCAACTTGCGGACTTATTTACTAAACCCTTAGATACTACTCGATTTAAAACTCTTAGTAGATCTATTGGGATATGTCTTGTGGAGTGATGTTCTATGATTGACCCCATATGGGGAACTCAAGCAAAGAGAGCTATTTTGCATTCTTGTAACTTGCAAAAAATTTGAAATAACTTATGCCTCTTCTTTTGATTGCTTGAGTAAGCTTGGTTGAACATATGTATATATGTTTTCAATTCTATAAGTGTGAACCTTGCTTGTTTACAATCCATGTCATATTTATGTTCAAACATGCATTTTTGGACTAGGAGATTTACATAGGAAGTATGATGTGAATGACCTATAGTTATCTCCATGACATGATGTTTCTTAAATAACATGCTAATGCTTATTGAAAGAGCATGAAATTCATACAACATGCTCACATGAAAAGCATGAATTGATGATTGCATATTCTTAAAAATGCAAAACTTGTGTGAAAGCTAATGAGACTCAAAATGAATAAAGGATCTTGTATCCGTTCAAAGGAATTACATTCCAAATGTCTCTCTTTCTTTATTAGTTGAACATGGTTACTATCATACGGATATCTTATCCGGAAAAATCAAATAGGGTGCAAAGTCGCTCATGCCATATTTCGCTTATAAAGTTGGATATAGTTACTCTTAATTGAAATCAATAATCTCTATATCCTTGCTTTTCCCATGACATTGGTGAAATTGGTTTGAATTCGAATTAGAAACCTTTGTCATTTGCTTTGCCAAATACCATTGTACTTTGGACTTGAATGCTATATGTCTTGTATGCAAAGCATGTTGGATTCACACATTTTCTCAAATAAATCTCCTCGTTTCTCTCAAATTAATTGAAGTGCATAACGTGACTTATATGTATATGCATATCTTGCATGCTTCTATCTCTCGTTGCTATGAGTGACCCGATTGGGAACTACTCCTTTGCCTATATCATGACAAAAAGGGGGAGTAGGATATTGTAAGGGGAGTTGCAAAATAGAGAAGCTATTGTGCACTTTGGGGAGATAAAACATTGAGGGGGAGTAACCCTTTGAGGGGGAGCATTGCATTTATCATACATTGCATACATTTGCTAATGTTGTTCCTAAATTCTAAAAATGCAAATGCTTGGTATTATTCTCACATGATTAATCTCACACTTTACTTGAATTGGATTGTTAGAAACTCTTTTCAGGGATTGATTATTCTACAAGAGGATTGAAGACTTCAAGTTGCATTCTCTTATCTCTTTGTAATGTAGAATATCATTGTAATCCCGTAGTTTCTATTTCTTTTGTGAGGATTTAATGTGAGTGATGGTTTTGTCACGAAATAGCCAAAGGGGGAGATTGTAAGGATTCCCGTTGTTTTTAATTGGCTTATTTCGTGATCAAACCATATATGGGGATTCTTTGTAAGGGTAGTTTAAATGTTGTTGTTAGTGCATTAGGCCCTTTGAAGACCTCATTATTGACAAGCACCAAAGGTAATATTCTAAGTGCTTTCTTGTCTTGAAGAGATAGTTGCACACACTCACAACTCATGCATATGTTTAATCTTTGTATGTTGTGTTTCTTTTTGTTGTGCATAAATGATTATTTACATCTCTTCTTGCTTATTTTTATGATTGCATCTTGTGTTGAAAACATCATAGCATTTAGGCTTTTAGGATGCATCTTGTTTGACTTTGTACCCCTTGCATGATTGCATGTGGGATGCAATTTTTGGGGCTGTGCGCTGGTCCACCAGCGCCGGTCGACCAGCGCCGCTCACCGGCGCAAATCGCCCAGTGGCGCGCCGCTGGTCGTGCGCTGGTGTGGACCAGCGCCGGCCACCAGCGCCGATCGCCCAGTATGGCGCCGCTGGACTGGCGCTGGTGGCAGCGCCTGTCGTCCAGCGCTCAAGCCAAAATTGGCTTGTGCGCTGGTCCTGCGCTGGTCCACCAGCGCAGGTCCACCAGCGCACATAGTGATTTTCTGGCGAGTTTTCAAAACGACCTCACTTCACTTATGGCCTCTATATATATGCTAACTTGATTTTAGGTCATTTACAAGAGTTCTTATTCATGCTTCATATTTAGGATATTTTTCAAGAGAAGAAAAATACACAAAGAACTCATTTTTAATTACTCAAACACAATTTCATGATCATCAATCATCATCTAGCATCATCTTAGATCATCTAGATGTCATCTAGCATGGAATCTTCATCATACTTTGCTTGGTAAGCTTTTCACTAATATCTTACATATTTTGTGTTTAATTTATCTAGCAATCTCAATTAATTACTTGATTGTTATTTGGTATGCTCTAGAGACAAAATTGAGATTAGTATGATGTATGTTTGAGAAGTTGTATTGTGCTAGCATATTAGGTTTTGTACTTGATATTGATTAGCTTAACTATTTGACATGTCATTTAGTTTTGATATCTAGGATTGCACTTAATTGCATATTAATCATCTTAGATAAGCATATAGGGTTTCCCTTGCTCTATGTTGCATTTTGGATATTTTCATATATTCACTTAGGGTTGTATTCTCTTCAAGAGAAGCTAAGTCTTGTGTGTAGCAATCGGGATTAGGTTGCTTAGATCACAAGCAAATTGGACTAGGTTCACTCATACCGGGATTAGGTAGGTGTGTGATTACTTCCGGGATTAGGTTGTAATCGTTTGCACATTTAGTGGATTTGAGGTTCGAGTGTGGCTTACTTACATAGCCCGTGGTTTTTCCCGTGAGGGTTTCCACGTAAAAATTCAAGTGTTAATTTAATTTCCGCACCATATTACACTTGCTTGTTTATATTATCTTGAGGGTAATTTCGTAATTTTGACTAACACGAAAAATTGGGTAAAAAGCGTAAAATCTATTCACCCCCCCTCTAGATAGCTTTATACACACCGTGGTATATTTAGTTTCAAGTGATTTTTAATTTATTAAAATAATTAGCCAAATAATGTAATTACTAATAATTTAAGTTGGGTTGTCATCAACTTGTATTTTTTTATATTATTCCTTATTGAGTTCTAAATGTTTTGGTTACTCATCCATAGGTTTTCAAGTTACGAGTTAGAAGTTACGAAACTTTCCGTGTCTTTATCGTGCATGGTCTACGTCCGTATGTATCGAGTCGAATTCTAAGTCTTTGATAAAAGTTTTTTAAATGTCCATGTTCATGAGTGAGTTGCAATTCGTTATCCGAAAGCGGATTTGAATTCAGAGTTTAGAGGCTGAAGAACGGTCGAAGAACAAGAGAGGTGCACAAAGGGAGCAAATGAGAAGAAACGTGGCAAAGGGCCAACCACCCTCTCTTCCCGTGGATGCACGTGGCCACCATGGGGGTAGAGGGTGTTCTTTCCCATGGTACATTGGCTTTAGATTTCCTAGGATCATGCAAATTGGCTCAAGATTTCTTAGGAACATGCATATTGGCTCTAGTCTTATTTTTCTCAATCATGCTTTCAACTCTATACATTTTAATATACTTAAAGCAATTTGGTCTAATGTGACCATCAACACCATAAAAATGACATGTAGGGGGTAAAGTATGGAGTCATACCATGTCTTTGTGAATACATTGGAGCTTTTCCATGTCATTGAGGTTGTCTTGGGTGTTGAAATGGTTCTTTCCATCTTTGTTGTTGAATCGGACTATATTGCTTCCTTGGTTGTGCTTGCATGATTGGCCTATTGACTTGGTGAACTTTGGGTTGATGAAAGTTTGCTTGTTGAACCCTCATTGGTTGAGTTTGAGCTTGACTTCTTGGTGCCAACTTCACTTAGGCACTTTTTGAACATTCTCATAGATCAATCTTTTTACTAGGATGTTGTGAAGGTAAAGGTTCTTTGATGCTCATGCTCTTGACAAACAGGGTCTTGCTTGGGTGGAGATCTTCTTGTCATCTTCAAAGCTAAGACCCCTCTTGTCATTTGGAATCTTCATATCATTTATTATCCTATCAAGATTCTCCTTACTTAAGGTCAATATGAGAAGTAGATTCCTTGCTTTAGCCACTTCTTCTCTTTACTTCACTTCAACCTCATTGGATCTTACAACTTCCTCACTCAAGTAAGTCACCTTAGTTGTATGCTCAAGGTTTTCTTCATTCAATATTCGAATTTCACTTAGGCACTTTTTGAACATTCTCCTAGATCAATCTTCTTCCCAGGATGTTGTGAAGGTGAAGGTTCTTTGATGCTCATGCTTTTGACAAACACGGTCTTGCTTGGGTGGAGATCTCCTTGTCATCTTCAAATTAAGCCAAGACCCCTCTTATCATTTGGAATCTTCATATCATTTATCATCCCATCAAGCTTCTCCTTACTTAAGGTCATATTGACAAGCAGATTCCTTGCTTTAGCCACCTCTTCTCTTAACTTAACTTCAACCTCCTTGGATTTTACAACTTCCTCACTCAAGTAAGTCACCTTAGTTGTAAGCTCAAGGTTTTCCTCATTTTTACTCTTTAACCTAGAGCTTTGGAAGTGATTAATGAAGTCCTCAAGATCCATGTTTTCCACATTTTTATTTGTGGAGTGAGAAGAGGAGCCGTCATTGCTTGAGTCATCTTCCATTTTTTTCTCTTCCTCTTCATTATCAATCTCTTCTTTGCTCTTATGAGAGGATGCAAAGGCTATGAAGTTTGTCACATGATCTTCATCATCCGAAGATTCTTCTTCCTCTTCCAAGTCATCATAATCACTCATAGTGGCGGCCATTGCCTTTCCCTTTAGATTTCCACAATCGAAAGAGGTATGTCCTATGGCACCACACTCAAAACATTGAATGCCCTTTCTATTGTTATTTTCTTGACTTGGTTCAAATTTCTTGAAAGGATTCTTTTTCGTCCAGTCTTGACTTTTGGATCCAAAACCTTTCTTTTCAAACTTCACATACTTCTTGAATCTCTTCGCCATCGAGGCCATGTCCTCATTTGAATCATCATCATCCTCCTTCTCAATCCTAGAGGTCTTCAAAGCTATTCCCTTTTGCTTTTTAGGAGGTGTGGAGGTAGGAACCTTCCTAGACTCATAAGTTAGAAGTCTTCCAATCACTTCACTCGGCTTCATAGTCTTGTAGTCACTATTTTCTTCTAAATCCGTCACTTTGGATTCAAACCTCTCGGGAAGTGACCTCATGATCTTTTGCTTGATCCTCCTATCCAAGTATGGGTTACCAAGTTGATGACTTTGGTTCACTATATCCATCAACTTCACTTGGAAGTCATTAAAGCACTCATGCTCCTCTATCCTAATTGTCTCAAATTGAGTTTGGAGGACTTAGAACTTGGAATCCTTAACCACCTTAGTTCCTTCATGAGCCGTCTCTAAAATCTCCCATGTCTCATTTGCAATTCTAGTAGTTTGGATCAATGTGTATCGATTGTCGTCCATGGCATGAAGGATGGCATGCATTGCCTTGTCGTTTGATCGTGCCAAAAATGTTGTATATTTCGGCCCTCATTTCCTTATCCTTTGTCTCATTTTCATGCGTTTTAGCGTATCTTATAGGCTCTTTATTTGTAATTGCAGGCATTTGTACATTTTTGGTGTTAGAAGTGAAATTCGGGACTTTTGTGCGAAAAGGAACCAAAAGATACAAAAAGAAGGACAAAAGCCATTAGAAGCTCCAAGAGTGCGGGTCATCCAACCGCACTCCACCAGCACTGTTAGCAAAACCCGGGAGCTGATATTTGAAGAAAAGATAAAGTGCGGGTACAATGCAGATCATCCAATTGCACTCCACCTGCACTATATAGGAAACACGAGAGCTGAAATTTTGAAGAATTGATAAAGTACGAGTACAGTGCAAGTCTTTGACCCGCACTCGACACACAATTTGGGAAATCCAGGAGCTGAAAACTTGAAGAATTGATAAAGTGTAGGAACAGTGCGGGTCCCTGAATCGCTCTCCACTCTCGCTAGATGTCGACATTTAAACATTTCTGACCTATTTTTGTAACCCCTATAAATAGAAACTCATGTTAGAT
The DNA here is from genome assembly GCA_030490815.1 of Acer saccharum. NCBI lineage: Eukaryota > Viridiplantae > Streptophyta > Magnoliopsida > Sapindales > Sapindaceae > Acer > Acer saccharum. Next base: position 27,987,181 of record CM059878.1, read on the forward strand.
TGAAAAGTAGCTCAGACCTTTCACTTACGTATTTTCTGATTCATTACTTCATCTAGATCTAGGAATACACTAAACCACATATTGTAGGAACCCAACGTTATAGATTGCACAGCGGAATGGTTTTAAATTTTTTTTATGCAATCATCAAGTAAACCTAATTGTACAGTAATAATCGAAAACAACAAAGAAGGTGAAACGATTTCATACAAGCGTTGGAGGCTACTCTTTAATACGATCTGCTCCGTGATTTGAACCACAAGATCTTCCTCGCTATGACCTAAGATTGATAACGGCGTGTGGGCGAGTCACGGTACTTAGAAACAAGAAGGATGAAGAGACTTGAAGAAAGAACTCCTTCTTTTATTCTTGGCAAGTTCGGCCACTAGATGTCAAAAAGCAAGAAAAATATTTTCTTCTTTTTTCTCTTAAGTTGGCCGCATAACTCTGTGTCTTTTTTTTTTTTTTTTTTAATTGCGTGTGTTGATTAGTTTTCTTAAGCAATATATATCATATATATATATATCTTTTAATAAAAACAACTAATGATATCATTTTAATTTAAAAACAAAATCTTTATTTTATTTTATTACCAGATATCATCTAATTTGAATTTAAACTATTTAAATTCAAAAATAATATTTAATTAATTAAAAATAAGATAATCATATTATCCCATTTTTCAAATATAAATATCAACTAACACCCTCCATCAATAATTAATTACATAATTAAATAATCTTATTATTTAATTGTTATAATCATTAAATTCATTGATTAAATAATCTCATTATTCAATTAATTACCGAATAGATACGTGTCACTTTCGTAACACAATTAATTGGACAATCCAATTAATTAACCGTGACCCTTGTTACCTAAATCGATCGGGCTAGTAAGGGGACCTAATGGACCCACAGTATTTTAAGCTCCAATAATCCTTAGAAATAATTAATTAAACTCTTTAATTAATATTTCATGATTATTAACTTCGGTGTTATTCCACTAAAAACCCGAAGCTGTACTCTCTCAACTGTAGACGTTTTTACACAAACCAATAACTTATGGTGTCCATCAATATAACTATTACTTATGGTATGATCCTCCACAAATAGTTCATAATTAGAGCTGGGTCATAATGTCCGTTATACCCCTCTAATTACATCTTTCCATTAAGTACCATTGATTCTCTAATGAACAATAAATCCTACATTCCTTACGGAATTAGGAGAGCGCTCATATTGCTCAAGCCCCGAATCAACCCTTAAGGGAACTACCATCTACTTCTCACAAGAATGAGTGGATTCCACTATTGTGTACAAACCTTCCCAGCCACAAGCCAAACCGCGATCCCAACATACGGAGCATATTAATCGGGAATGCAACTCTGACCTCACCCATGGTATATCAAAAACCACGATCTAACCTGAAGGAATCGATAAGACACTCAGGATTAAGATCACCCACATATAGCCATCAATTGTCGATATATATGAATCTCATCATGTAACGGATCTTGGTGAGAGATTCATATAGATCGTGGCCCAGTCCTATATGATCACATCATACAATGTGCCTCCATTCTCATATCACCATATGAATGACCCAGGATAAGATCACCATACATTACAGAATGGACCGTAGCTATAGATTAACCACAAATAAAGTACCCAACTTTATTTGCTATCTATGGACTCTTTAGATTGCTCGTTTCAAACTGAATCCATCTGTTATGACATTCATGTACTCAGTTTGAAATTACATTTGGCAATCTTGGATGTTAAGTACACATCTTATATATAAATGTATGAGACAATTTAAATGAATAAACTACTTCTTTTATTTATGTTCAAATCATATTTACAAATTATAAGCTTTAGGGCAAAAACCCCAACACATATACCCATTCTTTACTCACCAAAGGCAACTAGGAGATTTGGAAAGGAGATTCAAAAAATGAGTATTCTCTACGTGGGTTTCCTCTCAACCTCTTCTCTTAGTTTATATGTTGTAATAGACATGAGTAGCTAAATCCCCCACTAAGGGGTTGATGTGATTAGTTTGACGGATATTGGGCATGTGTAATTAAACTCTATTATTCTTTCAATCTATCACTTATGTTCTATTCATTATTATCATTGCTTTTGAATGTTGATTTGTCTTGGAGACATCCTCTTAGCAAATTGATTTAAGAAGTACTTGAGGAGACAACTAGGTATACATCTTATTTGGTTGTTGATAGCACTATTTTATACCTATTTTAGGTCCCTATTTTCTATTGTTTTGTGCTTGTTTCTTGGGTAAAATCGGGGTTTTAATGAGCTTAAATGAGTATTTTAGGTAAATAGGAAAGTTCAGGGGCATTGTGGTAATTTTAGAGAAATATGGGCTAAAATGTAATATTCTGGAGAATATTGCATATGCTATGAATATAAGAGAGATTAGGGTCCAAATGGTAATTTACCGTGAAAGACAGGCATCAACACCACGTCACCAAGTGAAACGGTGCGTTTTGGGCATTACGCGCATCAGCATGACGTCATCATCTTCTTCTATTATCACTAAAACCACATTATTTGGTCCAATTATTATTAAGGCCTTAATCAAATTAATCTTAATAATGAGTTGGGCTTTACTAATCTAACCAATTAAACTCTTTAATGAAAGATTAGCAATTAATGAGGATTACCAAGTTTTTACTCCTAAAAACTAATCTCATTATTAGTAGCCAATTATGTGATTATTCTATTTTAATCATGTTAAAAAAATTAGCAACACATAAATTAAATGGGCTATTATTCATTTATGATATATTATAATGCAAGTGTAGGCACTTCTAACCTATATGGTATATATATATATATATGCATGACAATGCTTTAATCATCTCATAAATAAAACATATATGAGTTGACCAAGTACGATGAGCTATCTAACTTAAAAAATAAATATTCTAATTACAAAAAATCAATCCAAGGCATTCCTTGGTCTTATTGTAATCCCTCTATTCTTCAAGTCCATCTTTTGCTTCTTTTGGGCTTTAAACCAAGTCCAACTTGATTAATTCTTTTATTTTTATTTTTTAGGTGATCCATCTCTTGAATAAAACCCAAGGCCCAAGTGTTACCCTAACACTTATTGAAGGCCCAAGGTGTAAAAAAAATAAAATAAAAAAATTAACCCATACGTGCTTCCAAATACACAACCCTAGCGTCACAAACATGCGGCAATTGCTCTTTCTGTGCGTAACCGCCATTCGCACGCAAGGGCTGTCCACAATAGGTTGCATGAAACGTGTGCACTGCTACTAGCCTTTGCGCAAAAATAGAGCATCGCGCCAAACACGCGTATCACCCAACCTACGCGCAAGCTGTGCGCATCGTTGCTACTTGCACCTTGCACACACGACTGCCATTTGTGTGTCCAACACACGCTCGGCTTCTTCATCTTCTTGAATCGTCTTCTTCATACAATATTACATTAATATTTTACAAAAAAAAAAAAAAAAATTGATTTACAAAGAATAATTACAGCCGAAAATTAATTATTACATCCCCAAAAATATAACCCTAAACTCATTGTACCATACAATTAACGATCAACCATGTTTACAAAAAAATATAAACATCATGCAACCCTAGATCGTGCCTACACATATCATACATATCGAAAAGAAATAGAAAACAATCTAACATATTCGTATATATCAAAAATTGGCTTTGATACCAATTGTAAGTCGCACAGCGGAAAAGAAGATAGGTTTTTAAAAAATTATCTTGGACCTTTTTTGGTATACATGAATATGAGGAGGGATTTGATTAATACCTTGGAAGCGTTCTCCTTCGTTTCCTTTCGATCTGTCACCATTAAGTATTCCAAGCTCTGACCCGTGATCTAGCAACTCTGTGTGTGGGCACGTCACAGATTCTGGGAGTACTTGAATGGAGGCTTCAGAGATGGAGAAATACAACACCTTGTCTCTTTTGTTGAGTTCGTCCAAGCTTGAGCAAAAGAAAAAATATTTTTTTTCTTTTTCTTCTTCACCTTGCCACACCTCTCTCTCTCTCTATCTGTATTAGGGTTAGATTCACTATAAGAAATCAGCTTAACGACAACGGGCAATGCCCGTTGTAGATGTGTATTGACAACGGGCATTGTGCCCGCTATAGATGGAGCAGTAGTGGAAAAGCGCCTTTTTCAATAACGGGCATTGCCCGTTGTCTATGCGTTACTGACAACGGGCATGGCCCGTTGTAGATACATTAATTACAACAGGCATTACTCGTTGTCGATGCATTAATGAAAACGTTCATTGCCCGTTGTCGATGAATTAATTACAACAGGCATTGCCCGTTGTCAATACTCTATTTACTACAGACGATGCCCGCTATAGAAGTTATATTTACAACGGACATAGCCCGTTGTAGATATTATATTGACAACGAGCGTTGCCCGTGGTTATTGTGTTTTTTAAAATGGGCATTGCCCGATGTAAATGGATTTTTTGAAAAAAAAAAAAATTTTATTTATTTTAAAATTAATTTATTGATTTTAAAAGTGTCTTGATTACCGATTATAGTTGGAAGATCTTGTAAAATCAAAATCCATAAGCATTTTATAATAATAATAATAATAATAATAATAATAATATAATAAAATTTAAAAATCCTTAAACATTTAATTAAAAATGCTCATCAAGTACTAACATTCACATTCAATTAAAATTCCTCATAAATTACTAACATTCACCTAATTAAAAATCCACATCAGTCATAACATTAAGTTCACACATCCTAATTTCTAATTATGTATTTTGATGGCCAAGCAATAAAAGTGCCTCTAGCATCTTCAAGAATTTGTAGGTCACTAGTAGGGCGCATCAAAGGTACCTTGCTCACTAAAATCTTCTTCACATAAACTCTCCAGCAATATGGTCCAAGAATCATGTGATGAACTGATGTTGTTGGATCAGTGCAATCAATTTCAGCTTCTGCCACAACTTCTCCACTCCCAATCCAATGTAATAGCTTGCATTTGTTACTTTCTCGTTGTGAATCACCAATTTGACTTGTAGAAGCTGCAGCCTGTGACTAACATATTCACACAAACCAAAGTATTAATACAAAATATATAACTTATTGTATTTACAAAATGTTTAACATTTTTTTTTTTAATAAAATTTACCTTCGAAGAAGATTCAACAATTTTCACCCCTTTACTATTTCCTTCTCGGTTTGAAGCACTTGAATACTGTAGCTAAAAAAAAAAATAGCTTTTAGAACACTTAAAGATTCAAAATAAAAAAATGAACATGAAAATTTGGTTTTATATTATTTACCTGATGATGCAAACTAGATGTATGTGTTCTTCCTTCTACTGTAGCTCCTCCAACATTAGCCTGAAATTAAGATGTAGTTAGAAAAGAATAAAATAAAAATATCATTTGCATATATCAAAATTGAGATGTACTAAAAAAAATTATTTGTCGTTACCTGTATATTTACGAATGCATTTTGCAATTCTATGAATTGTTGCTTCAGATTATTCATGTCTTCTTGAAGTTGCATTGTAGTTTTTTTACCAACCACGGATGCTTGTACTTTTGTTGGTGTTACGCCAAAACCAAGCCCTCGAACTCGACCTCGATGCTCCTTTCCTACAACTTGAGCTACAGCATCATCTGATATTGTTTTCGGTTCAATCCCCTCCATTTTTTCCTATATAACATGTAAGATAATAATTATATAAAAATAATAAATAAAAACAATAAAGGTAAATTACATAACACAATGTAAAAAATAACAATGTCAACATACAATCATTTTTCCAACATTTTCGTTTACTGGTGTCCCATCTTTGTGCTTATGTGCAGCGATCCAAGTTTCCACTCTATCCACTTCATCAGGATCCTCGTTTCTGGCCAATTTTGCTTCCCTCTATACAAAATTTATAACATTATTTCTATTATTAAAGGTCAAATTTATCTTAGACAACTACAAATATAAAAACTTTTATCCTAAACAATTTTACCAATTCTTCACGTAATCGTGCCAATCCTTTATGACCTGTTGTTTGTGGGGTTTCATTCTTCTTTGCCAACTCAGTATAACGTTGACTTATATCCTACAAAAATAAATAAATAAATCAATTGCATATATGATACTATACGTGCTTAAGGTTAAGTTTAATAAGCTTACATCAAATTTTGGAGACAATCGAAATTTGACAAATTTATTCCACTCTTCATCTACAACGTTATCTGGCTTCAACAATTGGAGTTGTCTGGTTGCCTCAGGACCAGAAGGGATACCTCTAATTTGTTTTGATATCCTACATTTATATTGTCGCCAAGAACAACCCATTGAAGAAAGCACGTGACTCTTACCAATTTCATCCAAAACAAACCTAGTCTGCATTAGAAATGTTATTTCATCCAAACAAAACCAAACCGTATTATGATTTATCCACATCAGAAATGTTATTTCAATTGACGGAAAAAAAGCTTGAAGTTCATACCTTTGTAGTCTCCCAAAGGCTATCTTTCAGTATATCTGGAACCTGTGACCAACTTTCATAAGTAATCAGTACCAATTGTGTAGCAACAGCTCCATAAGTTGTACTTAATGGTATTGAAGTTTTTCCAATTGGTTGTCCAAAAGTATTAAAACAAATACCATATTCCTTAGCCTTTGCAATTTTATTTAAATCCACTTTGTTTCGGCCTTTTCCCTTTCTTTTTTTTGATCCTTTCTCGTTGACACTTGAAGATGGAGCACTAGTAGCTTCTTCGGTGGTCGACATCTGAAAATATGACAAAATATCTTGTATCAAATTAAAAAGAAGAAAGAGAAGAGAGCTTGTAAAATAAAATAAGTAAAAATGATACCTTCAAAATTTGTTCAAAACCTGTAGATGTAGGAAAGTTTATAGCCCCACAAACCTATGGAGTATATGCTCATATGGCAACATCATCATGAAAATATGGCAGTATTTAAACAAGAACATTTAATTGAAACATTAAAAGACTTGCAAATTTATACCAAAAACAATGAAACAAGATTACAACCAATTACACTAAATTTGTACAACCATATCCTCACAATCAATTCGAGTATAATCCTCATCGTCATCCATACTAGAATCAAGTTGAGATACATCTAATGGTGTAGTTGTCATATAAGCATGCTCTTCAAAATTTTCTAAATCATGAAATCCTCTTGGAGGTGCTTTTAAGACAACATACCAATTAGATGTATCATTTTCCCTAGAGTAAAACACTTGTGTTGCTTGCGAAGCTAAAATAAAAGGATCTCTAGCAAATTTATTTACACGTGGATGAAGATTAACTAGTGTGAACCCATCTTCAACTTTAACATCACTTCCATTGCTCACCCAATCACATTTAAATAACGGGACACGAAATTTATCATAAAAGTCTAAAAGAAGAATTTCCCGTAGAATCCCATAATAAACCATCTTTTTGACAACTTGAGTGCCATCTTTTGCATTGTTTGTGCAAATCGTTTCTGCTTCAAGGGAAACACCACTATCTTGTGTAGATTTCTCACTATCTATTGTGCGGTATCATTTCCCATTGACAACATAGCTTGTATATGATGTTACTTGCATCATTGGTCCAAATGCAAGCCATTTTAAGGTGCTTGATATATTCAAGCAACTTGATTCATCAATGACCCGTGTACACATATTATGGATAAGTTTATCTAGGGAAAAAAGTGTCTTGGTTTAACATATTAAGGGTAAGTTTATCAAGGAGAAAATATTAAAAGGTTGTCAACAAACCTTAGCTTTTAACCATGTTGTGAAAGTTGATGTATGCTTCCTTTGTAGAATAGTAGGTTTACTTGCAAGACTTGAATCTAAACGTTGAAGCTCTTCAAGGTGCATGCTAATAAAGTGTTAACAATAAAATATCTATAGTAAGCTAAAAATTATTAATATTTGCTTGTGTTTAAACTATCAAAAACTAGAGTGATACTCACTTTATGTATGGTTCCACTTCTGCACTATTAAACAATATATATCGATGTGCAATGTGTAGCATCTCGGAAGACATGGTCATTGATATCCCTGCAGAAGTAGGATGCCCATCTACTACATTTTCATACAAAACATCCTCATTTCTATCATGCTTACTACCAACATCCGTTACTTGTGGTAGATACCTACTACAAAATTGCATGCATTCATCGGCATCCTTCTGGCCGTGCCCGATTTCTTACATATCCTTTCAATACCTTCATAAATCTATAAACATATATACATACATAAATTCAAAATATATTTGTTACTTATCAACGGTATATCATATCTATCAATTCAAATTATATTATGCTCGTAAAGGGATTACCTTTCAAAAGGGTACATCCAACGATATTGAACTGATCCACATAATTTAGTTTCTCTCGTTAAATGAATTGTGAGATGAACCATTATGTCAAAGAAAGAAGGAGGGAAATATCTCTCAAGCATGCACATAGTCACTGCAACCTCAACCTCTAATTCTTCTAATTTATGTCGGTCAATAACTCTTTGGCAAATGTCATTAAAAAAGGAACACAACCGAAATATAGCTACTCTCGGCCCTTTCGGCAAGAGACCCCGTAGTGCTACTGCTAACAATTGTTACATTAAAACATGAAAGTCATGAGACTTGAGCCCAACTATCTTGCAATCACTCAATGAAATACAATTGCTAATGTTTGAGCAATAACCATCAGGCATTTTTGATTTAAACAACCGATTGCAAAATAGTTGTTTTTCTGCCTTTGATAGAGTGTGCGGTGCGGCAGGCAAATAAACTTTATCTCCGCACTCTTTGACATGAAGCTCATGCCTTATACCTAAGGCTTGTAAATCTCTACGAGAATTAACACCATCTTTTGTTTTTCCATTTATGTTCAATAATGTGCCAACGAGACTCTCACAGATATTTTTTTCAATGTGCATCACATCTAAATTATGACGCAAACATAATTCCTGCATTTTAAATCATCCAAATTATATTAGTTTATGGAAAAAGATAACATCATAAAATAAATAAGTTTCTTTTGAAATGAAGGAATTACCTTCCAATATGGTAGATCAAAAAATATTGATCTTTTTTTCCATATAGGTATACTTCTTTTCTTCTTTTTTCCCTTTTTCTTTTTTCCCCAATCATTTTCAACTTCTGCACATGCAAGTAGAACTTCATCGCCAGAAATTATCCGAGGCTTATCTCCCGTTTCTTCTTTCCCATTGAACCATGAATTTTTTTTTCGAAAGGTATGATTCATTGGAAGAAATCGCCTATGACCCATATACACATTCTTCTTACTAAATTTCAATCTTTCGGAACATGTATTTAACCCACAAGCTGGGCAAGCATATTTACCTTTCACATAACACCCTGCCAAGTTTCCATATGCCGGAAAATCATTTATGGTCCACATCAAAACCGCCTTCAAGTTAAAGGTAGAATTTTTAGATGCATCATATACTTCTACTCCTACATCCCATAACTCAATCAAATCTTCTATTAGTGGTTGCAAGTACACATCAATATCATTCCCCGGTTGCTTTGGCCCTGGAATCAACAGTGTTAACATCAAATTTTCCTTGGACATGCATTTCCATAGGGGAAGATTGTAGGTAACAAGCACCACTGGCCAAGTACTATGTGTTGAGCTTAGGTTTCTAAATGGATTAAATCCATCTGTAGCCAAACCTAGCCTTAAATTGCGTGGATCTGAAGCAAAACATGGCCAAGTATCATCTATAGTTTCCCATGCGGGTGAATCAACGGGGTGACGCATCTTTCCATCTTTACTTGTATGGGTAAAGTGCCATGTCAAGTCTTTGGCAATTTCAGGTGCTCTAAACATTCTCTTAAATCTTGGTATTATTGGAAAGTATCTAAGTACTTTGGCGGGCACTCCATTGTAGATATGCTTAGTTTTTTCGTTTACTTTCCATCGGGATTCATGGCATGTTGGACATTCCTCATGATGTTCCAATTCTTTTCTAAAGAGACAACAATCATTAATGCATGCGTGAATTTTCTCGTATCCTAAATCAAAAACTTTAAGTAACTTTTTGGTGGAGTACAATGACTCAGGAAGGACATTATTTTCCGGTAACATGTCTCGAAGGATCCTAAGAAGTTCATCAAAACCCTTATCCGAGAGACCATGTGTAGCTTTATGTTTGTATAAAACTACAATAGCCGACAATTTGGTGTATTTAGCACAACCATCATACAAAGGAGTTTCAACATCTTCCACTTTCGTAGTGAGGTCTTCATCTCTCATTTCAATTTCGGGTTCTACATTGAAATCATCTCTAATGAAAGCATCACTAAACATTTTGAATGTATTCGATTTTCTACTATTGTTCTCATTTGGTGTGGACGTTTTTGGGCTTTCCCCATGGAAGACCCAATTAATGTACGTATGATCCATCCCATTAATGACTAAGTGTTCATAAACTATCTTAGTAGGATGATATTTATGGTTTAGACATTTTTTGCAAGGACAAATTATCAAATCACGATTTGCACTCTTTCTAGCCATCTCAACAAAGTTTTTAGCACCATCTCTATATTCTTGTTTTACTCTACAAATGAAAAGATGAGAAAAAAATAAAATAAACACCATCATTAATTGAAGTTTTATATCAATATTCTTTAATTGATATTTAATAAGATTGGTGTATTAACCTTGAAAATTTTAGCCACTCCCTATCCATTTGCATGCTACAAAGTCAGTATAGAATTATGTAAAACAACATTGTATGAAACTAAATAAATATAAGATGCAATTCTAGAAGAGAATGTTATCATGAAGTTGAGGTTAATACTTAATATAACTTGGAAAAGATAGAAAAGAGCAGATAGAAGCAATGCTAGCCTTTCTCATTATCCTACTTGACTGCACTATCAGTGAACATGCTTACATACATCTTAAATAACTCCCAAAAACTATGCTTTCCCCAAATTATTAAGCTACAACAAATTTATATACACATCTGATGTAGGATACATCTTGAACAGCAAATGGTGTTAGATTTGGGTCTCTAATATACCATTGGAATCGTCTCTACGGTTATGATTGAGGGTTTACCCTTGTGATTTGCTGTTATTTTTCCAAATTCTATCAATTTGGCTGTTGTTTTTGGGCATCAGATTTGATTGCCACCACTAACGGAATGGGATGTTGGTTCAATTTTGGGCAAACGTTCTCTATTTGTGCAGTTACATTCATGCAATTTCGCTTAATAATATTAAAAATAATAATAATAAAAAAAATTAAAAAAAATAAAATAAAATAAAATAAAAAGTTAAACGAGAAAGAGCTTCATTGGTTCAATTGAGTTCTTGTGCTTCCCCTCAAGTCTGAACTCAACCCAGTTCGATCACAATCACGGTGAGTCAATTTGCATTTTGTTTTAAAAAAATTATAATGATAATTTTCAATTACTCAACCCAGTTCTTGTGCTTCCTCTCTCTTGGTTGTTTGTAGAGAAAATACAAACTGGTTTCATTGTAGAGGTTTTAATATATATATATATATATTTTCCATTTTTTCGCATTGAAGTTTTGCATAGATCTTTGTCTACATTATAAAATTCGTCATTCAAACTACGAAGACATTAATAATCGTTATAAATTTTCTGTCACACATTTTATCAAACACTTTATATGCATAATAACTCCCCTGACATTAAAAAACAGTTCTGTTTTTCTTTACAAATAGCAAAAAGTTTTAAAATAAAAAGAGCTTTTGGTGACTTGCATCTATCAGCTTGGATTAAAATGCTAGCATTGCTTATTGGATTCCTCTCCAAGAATATAGTAAAGAAAAAAAATGGAACTTCTTATTCCACGATGTTCAACTAAAATAAAACAATTTGAAAGATATCAATCAAATATATAATTAACAGTCACATGGGAATTCAAATTTTACTCTACAAGTTCTTGAAAATCAACATATAAAATTCTCATATAATAGTTGTGTAAAAGACAAAGAGTTTAATAGCTTTGATCTAATGATAAAAATGTCTTACCTACAAGTGGTCCAATCACCTAAACTCCAGCAATTGTGTCCTTTTATACCACCACAGCAACTGTGTCCAATCACCACAATATTCTCCACCTAAACTCCGATATAAAAGAAAAAAAAAATTATATATATATTTCTTGACTGACGAAAATACTGACTAAACCACACTTAAGTCTAATTAAAATCTACTAACAAATAGTGATAAATTGCTAACATCTGAATGCATACCTAAATACAGGAAGTCCTTCTTTGTCCTTGCTCAATATGGTGGATATTGACTAGATGAGATTCTCATGAGGAATGATGTCAAAGCTTATCACTGATCCCATTATGTGTGCAAAGTCAAAACATGCCTTCCACAAAATTTTAGTTGTCAGCCATGTCTGTAACAAAAAGATACAACAAATAATATAAATTAACCAAAAGAAACAATACTCATTCCAAAAGTCCACATTTCGTTTCATTATCAATTACTTTTTTTTTTTTTTTTTTTGAAAAGATAATATATTCAAAGAAGGCAAGAAGCCAAGAAAACAACAACAGGCTGAACACAGCCAAACACCAGCACAAAAGACAGCCAACCATAGGGGAAAAGGCCACCCGCACAGAAAGCACAACAGAACAACAAAACAGAACCACACGCAGAACCAGGGGAAAAGGAAGAACAAAGACAAAGCACAGCCAAGAAAGACACAACTCAACCAATACTCCACTCTAAGGAATCCCTCTGAACTTCCACAGCCCTCTTTGCTAAACAATCCGCGAAGGAATTCAAGTCTCTTGAGTTGTAAATGATCGAAATGTTGCCCTAATGTGCTATTTTTTCTGCTCTCGACATGGAGTAATTTCTGAAATTACTCCACATCTGTTACTAATGTGTTATTCCTCTTTTATGTTAGTAACAGACATAAAATAACAAAAAAAATTAAAAAATTCAAACAAAACATAAAAGAGGAAGGAAACTCAAAAACATACCAAAGATAACACTAGTAATAGTGTAATGTATCATGAGAGATTAACGTGTGATGGGGACACTATATATAAGAACCACATATAGCTTCAATGAGAGCATAATGGCATTCTATTCATCTAAAGGAAGATATGATGTCAAAATAAGTACCTAAAAAGCATTATCGACTAAGCTCTAGAGCCTAAAAATTGTAAAAACTCTCAAAATTGCACTTCCACTAGAACTTATTACGGAATCCAAAACATGTTAATTTGTTGGCATACACACGAGGACAGACACAGACCACTCTAACAATACGGTTGCAGCTACTATCTAATACGAAATTTATCAAAAATTTATCACATAGTAAACCGAAAACAATTAGTAAATGACAAAACTAATACCATTACAAAACTCTCTCACCAAAATGCAGGTTACAAAAAGAAGGGCAAGATTCAACCAATCACAGGTAGAACAGCACCAGCATTCCCATGATAAAAAAACTCTAGGAAAATTCCTAGAAGTATGAGAAATAAGCTTCAATATAGCTATCACTTCACACTCATTGGCTGCAAAACATAATCAACAATAGAAAGAAAAAAAAAACAAAACAAAACAAAACAAAACAAAAAAGGCCTCATCGACTACCATAGCAGATTCCTTTCGTAACCAAACTCGACAGACTCCATCTAGTTAGCTACATCTAAAACTTTTTAATCTATCAAGGTCCGTTTTGTTGTGGTACTGTTACTATTAAATACTTTTATCATTATGTTTTGAGGTTGATCTTTGATTATATCTTAATATTTCAGAGACCTCGTTGGATTTTGTCAAAAAAAAAAAAGGATCTGTTTGGTACGGCTTTAAAAAAAAAGCCGTCTTTTATCTTTTTGAGCCTAGAAGTGGCTTTTAGAGGTGTTTAGTTAAACCATAAAAATCACTTTTCTCAGTTTTTCGAAGCTCTCTTCTAGGTGAAGCTACTAGGGTCACCAGTCACCACTTATATTTTATTTTTTTAAAAAAAGCAATATATTAACACAAAGGCACCAAGCCAGGCAAACAGAACAAGCAACACCCAAACAAAAACAAAACACCCACCACACAACCCAGGGATAGCAACGACACCCACACTGGGGAACCCAAAAATATTTACAAATTTATCACTTTAATAATGAATAACGAATCATATATTTCCACTCATATTCATATTATATCAAAACAAAAGCTCTTCTTATATACACTAAAAAGAAGAAGCTCGAACTGTTACTTCTTCCACTATCAGAAGCCAATAACACAAGCAATCCCAAACATAATATATAAAAAACTTTATTTCCAGTTTCATTTATGATTTTTCGTCAGTCAATGTTTAGAACCACAATATTTTCATCATATATTTATTAACAAGACAAACAACGTCAACGATATCACCCACAAAAAGGCAAAAAAAACCAAGCAAAACCCCACATGTCACCCACCAAAAGACAAAAAAAAAAAGAAAATAATTGATGCTGCGTGAGAAACCACATCAAAACCCCACAAAAAGGCAAAAAAACCCCACATGTCACCCACACCATCTGTCACCACAAAAAGAGGAACCCATTTGGCCATCATAGATTTATAATTAAACACAATAACAGTTCTAACCTTTCAAAATAATTGTTTTGTTGATGCTGAACTGTGGGACTTCTCAAAATAAGAGTTATGTTGATGATGTTGATGCGTGATACGTGAGCTACATGAGTTTTGTTAGTCGATTGAGAGATAAGAGATGGCCGAAAATCGATTGAGAGAGAAGAGATGGCCGGAGGTCGATTGAGAGATAAGAGATGGAGGTCGATTGAGAGAGAAGAGAGTCGATTAAGAGAGAAGAGATGGCCAGAGGTCGATTGAGATCGAGAAAAGAGATGGTGGTCGATTGAGAGAGAAGATCGAGATATTAGGGTTCAGCCATTTGGGGATTTTTTTTTACAACGGGCAACTGGACTATATACGATATCAATAATAACGGGCCTTTATCTGCCCGTTGTTGTTACAAGTTTATTCAAAACGGGCCATTAATTGCCCGTGGTCAATAAAACATATCCAAAACGGGCACATAAAGGCTCGTGGTGGAAAATATTTTTAGTGCTTATTGGCAACGGGCATTTAAAGGCCCGTTGTTGATATTACTTATCAACAACGGGCCCCCTGTGCCTGTGGTGGATGTCTCGTTGTTAATAGCCTGATTTCTTGTAGTGATTAGTTTGTTTCTTGATAAGTATATCTTATATACCAGGATCCTAGGGTTTAGTTAATCGAGTCAAAATAGGATTATAAATCCTTTTTAATTCGGTCACCACTAGGACTTGAACCTTTGACCTCTTTAAAGTAAATAAAATAATTTCTATTATTTTATTCCTTTGCTTTTGTCAAGGTTCGAATTTGTAACCTCCAAATAATAATTTATAATTCTTAATTATTAATATGTCAATTAAATAATCATATTATTCAATTATATTTAATTAATCAATTAAATAATTTATTCATTAAATAATCATATCATTTAATTAATTCCCAGAATATATCCAAGTTACTTTTGTAACATAATTAATTGGACCAACCAATTCACCGTGAACCTTGTTACTAATAATCGTAAAGGGCTATCAAGAGGATCTAATTAACCCATAGTTTTGAGCTCAAATAATACTTAGAAAAATTAATTAAAATCTTTAATTAATATTTCACGATTATTAGCCTTAGAGTTATTCCACTAAAAACCCGAGGTTGCACTCTAGTAACTGTAGATGTTTTACATAACCAAAATATTAGTGTCCATCGATATAGCTATTTCATATGGTATGATCCTCTACAAGTAGTTTATAATTAGAGCTAGGTCATTAAATCTGTTATACCTCTCTAATTATATCTTTTCTTTAAGTTCCATTGTTTCTCTAATGAACAATTATATCCTTTCTTCCTTTACAGAATAAGGAAACCGCTCTTAATCGTTTAAGTCCCGAATCAACCCTTAAGGGAACTACTTCTCTACTTCTCGCAAGAAGGAGTGTATTCCTCTATTGTGTGCATACCTTCCTAGCCACAAGCCAAACCGTGATTCCAAGATACGGAGTTATTGATTAGGAATGCTACTCCGATCTCACTCATGGTATGTCAAGAAACACGATATAACTTGAAGGAGTCAATAAGGCACTCAGGATTTAGATCACCCATATATAACCATTATTTGTCGATATATATAAATCTTTTCAACTAACGGATCTTGGTAATAGATTCATATAGATCATAGCCCAGTCCTATATGATCACATCATATAAGGTGTCTTTATTCTCATATCACCATATGAGTAGTCTAGGATAAGACCATTGAACATTTCGGAATGGATCGCAACTGTAGATTATCTACAAATAAAGTACCCAACTTTTAATTAAGTTGCATAAAGTTCTTGTATATGATTATGCAAATGTCTTGTATGCTACTATCTCTCTTTGCTAAAAGCAACCCGATTGGGGATACTCCTTTGCCTATCTCATGACAAAAAAGGGGAGTAATATGTGATATGGGAGTTTTAGTAGTTTATTACATGTTGGGGAGAATTTGCTTATTGAGAGGGAGTAACCCATTTAGGGGGAGCATTGCATTGCACTTTATTGCATGATGTTTCTTGTTTTCTTTAATGCAAATGCTTGTATTTTTTTTTATTTAGTTGATCACCTTACATACATTTGTCTTGGAAAGTGTAGTTATCTTGTTTTGTAATGTAGAAAAACTTTAGTTTACCTCAAGTTTTTTGTTTATTATTATTTATGAGGATCAATTGTGAGTGGTGGTTTTGTCATGAAATGGCCAAATGGGGAGATTGAAAGGTCCTCATTTTTTATTAGCTTATTTCGTTGACAAACAACATATTGGGGTTTAATATGTAAGAGTAGTTTAGAGCTTCATTGTTCGTGATCAAGCTTAATTAGATTTCAAGACCTCAAGCACAAGAGTTCATTGAAGGTATATCACTTGTGCTTAACCCTTAATTAAAGAGATTTAGATTGCACGCACACACATCTCATGCATTTACATGTCTTGTGTATTCTTGTGTGTTTCTTGTTCGATACTTATGCATTTTATTCACTCACTTCACACCTGCACAATATGCATATAGATTAGGTGTGCCTTGTTGATTTGAAAAGAGAGTTTTTCTTTTTGTCGCAGTCTGTGCGGTTGTAGGTTTCGTAGCTGGTGCACCTTGCATGAACCACGGTTCTTGTCAAGTGTTGCCTTTGATGTTTTTCGCCGAGCATGACCGCGGTTGGTGCACTTTGCCTCTGGAGCGGTCCCCACAATGAAACTTTCCAGAGCCCACACGTCGTGTGTACCGTGGTGCAGACACCTTGTTCGTACCGTGGCACGCACAGCAATTGTGACGGGTTTTAGTTTTCCAAGTTCAAAACGGTGTCACTTCTCTTAGGGTCTTATATATATATATATGTGTGTGTGTGTCTCTTTCTTTCCTTGGTAGACCTAGAGCTTATAATTTGAGTTTCTTGAAAGCTTGAGAGTGTCTTGTAAGAAATGTTACCAAGAACTCATTTTTATTCACTCGAACCCATTTCCATGTGCATTAAACATCATCTAGCATCATCTAGGATGTGTTCTTGCATAGGTCTTCTTCAACACACATGATTTGGTAAATAGAACACCATTTTCATATATTCTAGTGTTCTTACTTAGCAAGATAGCTCATTTATGACTTGTTAGCATATATACTAAGTTTTTATCTACATGTTGAGCTTTTGTGCTGATTGATTGGATTGTTGTATTGTGATAGCTATTGCATCTGGGATTGCTTTTGTAAGGATTCCTGTAGTTTTTAATTGGCTTATTTCGTGATCAAACCATATGTGGGGATCATGTAAGGGTAGCTTAGGAATGTGTTCAAGCTCAAGGCCCTTGCAAGTGTTAAGCACTCCAAAGGTAATACTCTAAGTGCTTACTTGTCTTGAAGAGATAGTTGCACACACTCACAACTCATGCATATGTTTATTCCTTGTATGTTGTGGTTCTTATGGTTGTGCATTAATGTTCAATTAACATCTCTTCTTGCTAGTTATTTTGTTTGCATCTTGTGATCATATGTCATAACATTTTAGGCTTTTAGGATGCATCTCTTTTTACCTTTTTACCCCTTGCATGATTTCTTGTAGGGTCCAAAGGAGTGGGCTGTGCACTGGTCGTCAAGCGCTAGACCAGGTAGCTCACCAGCGCAGATCGCCTAGTGGTCTGCCGCTGATCGTGCGCTGGTCCATCAGCGCAAGCCCACCAGCACAAATCACCCAAAGGTCTGTCGCTGGTTGTGCGCTGGTTCACACCAGCGCAAGTCCACCAGCGCTAATCACCCAGTGGCGTGCTGCTGGTCTGGCGCCTGTGTGAGCGCTGGTCGTCAAGTGCCCTTGCAAAAATGTGCTTGTGCGCTGGTCTTGCGCCTGTTGTCCAGTGTAGGTCCACCAGCGCACAGAGCAATTTTCTGGCGCGTTTTCAAAACGACCTCACTTCACTTATGGCCCCTATATATATGCTAACTTGATTTTAGGTCATTTAAGAGAGTTCATATTCAAGCTTCATACTTAAGATATTTTTCAAGACAAGAAAAATACACAAAGAACTCATTTTTAATTACTCAAACACTTTTTCATGATCATCAATCATCATCTAGCATCATCTTTGATCATCTAGATGTCATCTAGCATGGATTCTTCATCATACTTTGCTTGGTAAGCTTTTCACTAATATCTTACATATTTTGTGTTTCTCTTATCTAGCAATCTCAATTAATTACTTGTTTGTTATTTTGTATGCTTTGGATACAAGATTGAGATTAGTATGATGTATGTTTGAGAAGTTGTATTGTGCTAACAAATTAGGTTTTGTGCTTAATATTGATTAGCTAAACTAATTGACATGTCATTTAGTTTTGATATCTAGGATTGTTCTTAATTGCAAATTCATCATCTTAGATAAGCATATAGGGTTTCCCTTGCTCTATGTTGCATTTGGATATTCATATAATCACTTAGGGTTGTTATTCTCTTCTAGAGAAAGTAAGTCTTGTGTGTAGCATCCGGGATTAGGTTGCTTAGATTGCAAGCAAATTGGACTAGGTTCACTCATACCGGGATTAGGTAGGTGTGTGATTACTTCCGGGATTAGGTTGTAATTGTTTATACATTTAGTGGATTCGAGGTTCGAGTGTGGCTTACTTACTAGCCCATGGTTTTTCCCGTGAGGGTTTCCACGTAAAAATCAAGTCTTATTTAATTTCCACATATTTTACTTGATTTATTGCTTTATCTGTTTAGGGATAATTTCGTAATTTTGACTTACACGAAAAATTGGGTAAAAAGCTTAAAATCTATTCACCCCCCCTCTAGATAGTTTTATACACACCGTGCTATATTTAATTTCAATTGGTATCAGAGCGGGTTCCTAGACATACATAGGTGATCCTTGCTTATTTTTGTGTGTTTTGCATTTTGTGTGATTTTTGATCATTCATACATTTGCATTCATTTCATTCATTCATAAACACTATGAGTAGAAACGGTGGAAATGGTGGTGGCAACGAAGGTGCTTCTAGCACAAGGCCTCCACTTCTTACCGGTTTGAACTATTCCCAATGGAAAGGGAAGATGGAATCCTACATATGCCAAATTCACGACCGTGCATGGATGGCGGTGGAAGACGGATATGATCTCCTTATGATGACTCCCGTGGGTGGAGGAGAAGATGTTTTGAAGCCTAAGGCGCAATGGAACGCGCAAGAGTTTGAGGCTTCAAAGTGGAATAGGAAGGTTATGCATGCCATCATGTGTGCAATGGATGAGAATCAGTACAAGCTTATTCAGAATACTCAGATTGCAAAAGTGGCATGGGACATCCTTCAAGTTGCACATGAGGGAACCGAGGTGGTGAAGGAGTCCAAGCTTCAAGTCCTCCAAACTCAATTTGAGTTATTTAGGATGGGAGAGGATGAATGCTTCAATGACTTCGAAATCAAATTGATGGACATAGTAAATCAAAGCCATCAACTCGGAGACCCGTATTCGGATAGGAGAGTCAAGCAAAAAATTATGAGATCTCTCCCCGATAGGTTTGAATCAAAGGTGACGGCTATAGAAGAAAATAGTGGCTACATGGATATGAAGCCAAGTGAGGTAATTGGACGTCTCCTTGCATATGAGTCTAGGAAGGCTCTTAGCATCGCTACTCCTCCTAAGAAGTCTAAAGGAATAGCTTTGAAAGCATCTAAGGATGCAAAGGAGACAAAGCATGAATCAGATGAAGACCTTGCCTTATTTGTGAAAAGGTTTAATAAGGTTATGGGGTTCAAGAAGAAGAAGGGATTTGGGTCAAGAGGACAAGACTTGAAGAAAAAAGGTTCCTTCAAGAAGTTTGAGCCTAGACAAGAGAGGACCGAAAGGAAAGGGGTTCGATGCTTTGAATGTGGTGGGATTGGTCACTTTGCCCCCGAATGTGCTAATCACAATGAAAAGAAGAAGGGCAAAGTGATGGCCGCCACTTGGAGTGGGAGTAGTGATGACTCCAATGAGGAAGATGAGTCTTCAAGTGAAGAAGAGCTCATGGCTAACTTCCTAGCTTTTGCCTCTTCTCACAAGAGCAAAAGTGCTAGTGAAAAAGGGGAGATGAGTCAAGAGGAAATTGACTCTAATGAAGTAGAAAGTGACTCCTCTTCTATTTCCAAAAAGAAATTTCTGGAGCAAAAGGTGCTTGCTAAATACCATGCCGAGTTCAATGATTTAGCAATTAAAAGCACAAGAAAGATTGAGAGGTTGAGAGAAGAGAATCTTGAACTTTCGGCTCACAATGACCACTTAAATGAACAAGTGGAAAGATTGAAGAGGAGAGAGGATAAGTTAATTGAGGAGTTAGACTTATCCAAGAGAAGTGAAGAAGGCTTGAAGAGGGAACTTGTAGAAGTTAAAGGGTCCTTGGCTAGGATAGATTCTAGCACCAAGAAGCTTGATCATTTACTTGGTGTTGGAAAGAGTCCAAGTAACAAGAGAGGTCTTGGGTATGAAAATGGTAAGAAAATCTCAACCTCTAACAAGACCGTGTTTGTCAAGAGCTTGAAGAACGAAGAAACTTCAATTGTGCAAATTCCTAGGAAGAAGTTAGAAGTAGGACAATGTTCTAATGCACAAGTAAAATGGGGCCAAGAAGGCAATCTCAAGCTCAACCCCCTAGGGTCCCTCAAGCCAACACTCCTCCAAAATTGGCTCACAAAGGAAAGAGACCAATCATGCAACCTCAAGCTTGGAAGCAACCTAGACCGGTTCAACAACGAAGATAGATTGAACCCACTTATCCACAAAGACATGGACGAGCTCCCATACGTGCACAAAGACAAGGTATGATTCCTTTTTTCATCCCTATTTGTCACTTTTGTGGTTGTGATGGTCATATTAGACCAAATTGCTTTCAATATATTAAAATGTGTAGAAAACAAAGCATGATTGAAAAGAGAAAGAATAGAGCCAAAATGCATGTTTCTAGGAATGATAATATTGATTTGCATGATCCTAGAAATAGTAGAGCACATGTACCAAAGACCACTAAGAAAGCTAAAATTGTTGCTAAGTGGATTAGAAAGAACGAAAATGTTTGCCATGTTGCACAAATAGCCTTGAAGGCAAATTCTTCTAATTTTTGATATTTGGATAGTGGGTGCTCTAGGCACATGACGGAAAACATGAGTTTCTTCGAGACTCTTGTTATGGAGGAAGGTGGAAATGTCACTTTTGGTGATGGATCCAAAAGAAATGTTGTAGGGAAAGGAACCATTTCCGTTCCCGGATTACCCTCCTTATCCAATGCTTTATTTGTTGATGGCTTGAAAGCCAATTTAATAAGCATTTCACATCTTAGTGATGAAGGATATTCTGTCTAGTTTTCTAAAGATTATTGCTATATCCTAAAACCCGATGGACAAACCTTGTTGAAGGGCATGAGATCTAGCGACAATTGTTATTATCTTGAAGCTAGTATTGTATCTAATCATGTGTCCATGGATGACCAAATTGAGTTGTGGTATGAAAGACTTGGCCACATGAACTTTAGGGATCTACGGACCCTTGGAAAGTTCAATTGTGTGCGTGGCCTCCCTAAGCTTGGGAAGAAAGCCAATGGTATTTGTGGACCTTGCCAACAAGGAAAGCAAACTAAAAGCATGCACAAAAAGGGTAAGTATCTCACCACCAAGGAGCCTCTTAAGCTTCTCCACATGGACCTCATGGGTCCCATGCAAACCGAAAGTTTGGGTGGAAAGAGATACATTTTTGTTTGTGTTGATGATTTCTCTAGGTTCACATGGACATATTTTCTTAGAGAAAAATCTGAAACTTTTGATAAGTTTAAAATGCTTTGTAATAAAATTCAAAATGAAATGAACTCTAATATTAAAAGCATAAAACGGATTAGAAGTGACCATGGGAGGGAATTTGAGAATGCTACTTTTGAAACCTTTTGTAATGGTTTAGGAATCTCTCATGAGTTTTCGGCTCCTAGGACACCTCAACAAAATGGCCCGTGTGATGTTGCTTAGCAACAATGTCCCTAGGAACCTATGGGCCGAAGCCATTAATACGGCTTGCTATATAGGAAATAGAGTTTTCCTAAGGCCCAGTACTAGAAACACCTCCTATGAGTTATGGAAAGGCAAGAGGCCAAATGTTAGCTACTTCCACACTTTTGGAAGCAAATGCTACATTTTGAATGACCGTGATCAACTTGGCAAATTCGATGCTAAGAGTGATGAGGGTATTTTTATTGGCTATGCCTTGAATAGTAGAGCCTATAGAGTTTTCAATTTAAAGACTCTAAGTGTTATGGAATCATCCAATGTCGTATTTGATGATACTAGGCTCAAGTATAATGATCATGAGGAGGAGGTTATTTTTAGTGATGGTTCTCCTTTGGAGGAGGTTGTGGTGTCTCCTAATGTTGGGACATCTAATGTCAACAATGATGACACACAACCTATTGATAGAGTTCCTCTCTTGGACTCTAAAGAACCCGCTCCATGGGTTAGAAAACTCCATGATAAAGAAGATATCATTAGAGAGGTTAATGAGGGTGTTAGGACTAGACGTCAACTTGCTAATCTTATTAGCTATACTTGCTACACCTCTCAAATTGAACCCAAAAAGGTTGAAGAAGCCTTAAATGATAAATTTTGGGTTTTTGCCATGCAAGAAGAGCTAAACCAATTCGAAAGGAATGAGGTTTGGACTCTAGTTCCTAGGCCTAAGACCACTGATGTCATAGGCACTAAATGGATATTTAGGAACAAATACGATGAGGATGGCAACATAGTGCGGAACAAGGCTAGACTTGTAGCACAAGGGTACTCTCAAATTGAGGGTATCGACTTTGAGGAGACTTTTGCTCCCGTTGCCTGCTTAGAGTCCATTAGGCTTCTCTTGTCCATCTCTTGTGTGCACAAGTTCAAATTGCACCAAATGGACGTCAAGAGTGCCTTCCTCAATGGCTTCTTGCAAGAGGAAGTGTTTGTTGAACAACCCAAGGGGTTTGTGGATGCTCACCACCCCAACCATGTCTATCGCCTCAAAAAGGCACTATATGGGTTGAAACAAGCACTGAGGGCTTGGTATGAGCGCCTCACTCAATTTCTTGTTGACAATAACTACACAAGAGGTAGTGTTGACAAGACACTATTCATCAA
This sequence comes from Acer saccharum, assembly GCA_030490815.1. Taxonomy (NCBI): domain Eukaryota; kingdom Viridiplantae; phylum Streptophyta; class Magnoliopsida; order Sapindales; family Sapindaceae; genus Acer; species Acer saccharum. The sequence continues at coordinate 28,010,939 of CM059878.1, forward strand.
GAGAGACAATGATGAGCTTTTCATAGCTTAAATATATGTTGATGACATAGTGTTTGGCTCTACCAACAACACCAAAGTCCAACAATTTGCTGATGTCATGTCTCATGAATTTGAGATGAGTCTTGTTGGTGAGCTTAGTTACTTCCTAGGTTTGCAAATTAGGCAACTAGATGATGGGATTTTCATATCCCAAGCCAAATATGCCAAAAACCTAGTGAAGAAGTTTGGTCTTGAAAAAGCCAAACATTGTGATACTCCTATGAGCACCAGTTTGAAGCTAAGCAAGGATGCTAGCGGTAAAAGTGTGGACCAAACCTTATATCGTGGCATGATAGAGAGCTTGCTCTATTTGACCGCAAGTAGGCCCGATATATCATTTAGTGTAGGAGTTTGTGTTAGGTACCAATCCGATCCCAAGGAGTCCCATCTCTCTTCGGTTAAGAGAGTCATTCGATTTGTGAATGGGACTTCTAATTATGGGATTTGGTACTCATTTGACACTAATCCTAGTCTTGTAGGATATAGTGATGCGGATTGGGCAGGAAATTGTGATGATAGGAAGAGCACATCGGGCGGTTGCTTCTTTCTAGGCAACAACTTGGTGTCTTGGTTTTGCAAGAAGCAAAACTTGATTTCTTTGTCCACGGCCGAGGCCGAGTACATAGCCGCGGGGAGTGGATGCACTCAACTAATATGGATGAAATAAATGCTAGTAGACTACGGATTCAACCAAGGTACTCTCACTCTCTTTTGTGATAACATGAGTGCTATTAATATTTCCAAGAATCTGGTTCAACATTCTAGAACTAAGCATATTGACATCCGCCATCACTTCATTAGAGAGCTTGTTGAAAATAAATGCATAGTACTTGAACATGTAGGTACTAATGATCAACTTGCGGACCTATTTACTAAACCCTTAGATGCTACTCGATTTAAAACCCTTAGTAGATCTATTGGGATATGTCTTGTGGAGTGATGTGTTCTATGATTGACCCCATATGGGGAACTCAAGCAAAGAGAGCTATTTTGCATTCTTGTATCTTGCAAAAAATTTGAAATATCTTATGCCTCTTCTTTTGATTGCTTGAGTAAGCTTGGTTGTACATATGTATATATGTTTTCTATTCCATAAGTGTGAACCTTGCTTGTTTACAATCCATGTCATATTTATGTTCAAACATGCATTTTTTGGACTAGGAAATTTACATAGGAAGTATGATGTGAATGACCTATAATTATCTCCATGACATGATGATTCTTAATAACATGCTAATGTCAAATGAAAAAGCATGAAATTCATATAACATGCTCTCATGAAAAGCATGAATTGATGATTGCATATTCTTAAAATGCAAAACTTGTGTGAAAGCTAATGAGACTCAAAATGAATAAAGGATCTTGTATCCGTTCAAAGGAATTTACATTCCAAATGTCTCTCTTTCTTTATTAGTTGAACATGGCTACTATCATATAGATATCTTATCCGGAAAAATCAAATAGGGTGCAAAGTCGCTCATGCCATGTTTCGCTTATAAAGTTGGATATAGTTGCTCTTAAATTGAAATCAATAATCTCTATATCCTTGCTTTTCCCATGACATTGGTGAAATTGGTTTGAATTCTTATTAGAAACCTTTGTCATTTGCCTTGCCAAATACCATTGTATTTTGGACTTGAATGCTATATGTCTTGTATGCAAAGCATGTTTGATTCACACATTTTCCTCAAAAATAAATCTCCTTGTTTCTCTTCAATTAATTGAGATGCATAAAGTGACTTATATGTATATACAAATATCTTGCATGCTTCTATCTCTCTTTGCCTTGAGTGACCCAGTTGGGGACTACTCCTTTGCCTATATCATGACAAAAAGGGGGAGTAGGATATGGTAAGGGGAGATGCAAGGGGAGATGCAAATTGGTGTTGCAATTGTGCACTTTGGGGAGATAACACATTGAGGGGGAGTAACCCTTTGAGGGGGAGCATTGCATTTATCATACATTGCATATATTTTGTAATATTGTGCCTAAATTCTAAAAATGCAAATGCTTGTTTTGATATCACTTGATTAATCTCACATGTACTTTTTGGAAAAATATAGAAACTCTGTTTTGTAGGGTTGGTTGTTCTACAAGAGATTGGAACATTGAAGATTTTATTTTGTTTATTATCTCTTTGTATTGTAGAAGATCTATGTTATCTCGTTGTTTCTATTTTTATGTGAGGAATCAATGTGAGTGGTGGTTTTATCACGAAATAGCCAAAGGGGGAGATTGTAAGGATTCCCGTAGTTTTTAATTGGCTTATTTCGTGATCAAACCATATGTGGGGATCATGTAAGGGTAGCTTAGGAATGTGTTCAAGCTCAAGGCCCATGCAAGTGTTAAGCACTCCAAAGGTAATACTCTAAGTGCTTACTTGTCTTGAAGAGATAGTTGCACACACTCACAACTCATGCATATGTTTATTCCTTGTATGTTGTGGTTCTTATGGTTGTGCATTAATGTTCAATTAACATCTCTTCTTGCTTGTTATTTTGTTTGCATCTTGTGATCATATGTCATAACATTTTAGGCTTTTAGGATGCATCTCTTTTTATCTTTTTACCTTTTTACCCCTTGCATGATTTCTTGTGGGGTCCAAAGGAGTGGGCTGTGCGCTGGTCGTCAAGCGCCAGACCAGCGCAGCTCACCAGTGCAGATCGCCCAGTGGTCTGCCGCTGGTCGTGCGCTGGTCCACACCAGCGCTGGTCCACACCAGCGCAAGTCCACCAGTGCTAATCGCCCAGTGGCGTGCCGCTGGTCTGGCGCCTGTGTGAGCGCTGGTCGTCAAGCGCCCTTGCAAAAATGTGCTTGTGCGTTGGTCTTGCGCCTGTCGTCCAGCGCAGGTCCACAAGCGCACAGAGCAATTTTCTGGCGCGTTTTCAAAACGACCTCACTTCACTTATGGCCCCTATATATATGCTAACTTGATTTTAGGTCATTTAAGAGAGTTCATATTCAAGCTTCATACTTAGGATATTTTTCAAGACAAGAAAGATACATAAAGAACTCATTTTTAATTACTCAAACACTTTTTCATGATCATCAATCATCATCTAGCATCATCTTTGATCATCTAGATGTCATCTAGCATGGATTCTTCATCATACTTTGCTTGGTAAGCTTTTCACTAATATCTTACATATTTTGTGTTTCTCTTATCTAGCAATCTCAATTAATTACTTGTTTGTTATTTTGTATGCTTTGGATACAAGATTGAGATTAGTATGATGTATGTTTGAGAAGTTGTATTGTGCTAGCAAATTAGGTTTTGTGCTTAATATTGATTAGCTAAACTAATTGACATGTCATTTAGTTTTGATATCTAGGATTGTTCTTAATTGCAAATTCATCATCTTAGATAAGCATATAGGGTTTCCCTTGCTCTATGTTGCATTTGGATATTCATATATTCACTTAGGGTTGTTATTCTCTTCTAGAGAAAGTAAGTCTTGTGTGTAGCATCTGGGATTAGGTTGCTTAGATCGCAAGCAAATTGGACTAGGTTCACTCATACCGGGATTAGGTAGGTGTGTGATTACTTCCGGGATTAGGTTGTAATTGTTTACACATTTAGTGGATTCGAGGTTCGAGTGTGGCTTACTTACTAGCCCATGGTTTTTCCCGTGAGGGTTTCCACGTAAAAATCAAGTCTTATTTAATTTCCGCATTTTATATTTGATTTATTGCTTTATCTATTTAGGGGTAAATTCGTAATTTTGACTTATACAAAAAATTGGGTAATAAGCTTAAAATCTATTCACCCCCCTCTAGATAGTTTTATACACACCGTGCTATATTTAGTTTCAGCTTTTATTCTATATAGCTAAGCTTTTATATGACATGTAAGAACATGATTTCTAGGATTATTTGACATGTTCATTCATGATTAGTTAAACTCACTTAGGTTGTGTTCTCTTCTCTAAGTGTTAAGCCTTATGATTAAGTGGTTTAGTGCACAAGCAAGTAGGTCTAGAATCACTATTAAAGACTCGTTGGGTAGAGTGGAATGGTTAGTGACCAAGTATGGTTTGACTTGAGGTCAGCCTAGGTTGTAAACTTTCATTCAAGTAGTGGATTTGAGGATCGTGTGTGGCTAGCACAATAGCCCATGAGTTTTTCTCAGTTGTGAGTTTCTCATGTAAATCAATAAATGTGTAATTTATTGTTTTTCCGCACTTAAATTTAATTGATTGTGTTAACCGCCAAAAATGCCTCAAGAAAATCAAAGGAGTACTTTCCCTGGTGCACCGAAGGAGAACCAGAAACCAAGGTGGAAATCCCCTAATCCATTGAGAAATGTCCCGGTCTCGAGGTGACTGGGTCTCCCCCTCCTCCACCTCTGAAGACCCCCAAGAATTCACAGTCCCCAATACAACCGGAACCAGAACCGGGACCAGGGAAGTAAGAACAAAAGGGACATAGCTTTAACCACTGCCCTATCTCTAGAAGACCATCAAGATGCACCAACGTCGTCGAGAAGAGCCGCTAGGGTGGGATTCCCGGTCCCCCCAGTTCAATCAGCGCAAGGACCATCCAAACCCCTCGACCTTCCCTCTACGAAGACGTTGCCCTAAGACTACTAGAAGAGTTTAGAACCACTGCTGCAATAGGTGAACCCGTGAAGAGCTGATGCAAGCCCTTGCAGGGCAACCAACTCAAACAAGCAAGAAACCCAGCAGACGTCAGGGGGGTAGGTGGGCAATAAATTCACCAAGTTGACAATCAAAGGGAAATAGGGAAAATCAAGGGCTGTGATCGATCCCAGCTGTTAGGTTTTTGGTTTGTCTTGGCATGTATTCCATATCAAAACGATGTTCTCTTGTAATGTTTAGTGGTCTAAGTATTGAAGATTCAAGGCGTCAAAGAAAGACTTAGCTACAATTGATGTAGTAAAATCTATGTTCAATTTACTAAGAAAGTTCTTTCACTGGATAGGCGATTCTATCGATCGAAAGCCAATTAATCTAGCAAGGATTTACTCTAAGTGCGAAAAACTAAATTGCATAATGCTTTTCTTTGGAATTTTGTTGAAATCTAATATTAACCTAAATTATGAGAATCTGAACTAAAACTAAAATCAAATCAAATCAAATCAAAGATCACACAAGGGATGAATATATGTAGAGAAATACTAGGGAATTGATGCACCTTTCTTAGACACTCAATGCTCACAATCAGTCTCGTTAAGCACTTCAATAAAGTTTAGGTCTTGTTTTAATGATAACCAATTAAGAACGAATCTCTTTCCCACCACTCGCACAAAGGCCATGTGTCAAGTGATGGTAAAGAAATCCTTTAGAACAAAACTCAAAGCCAAATCAACGCTGCAAGGCCATGCATACATTAACTTTCAAGTCTATTAAGCTTATGATTATGGTTTAAATGGAAAAGGCCATTCACATCTAAACCCTAATCTCATGGATAAACTAAATCACAAACCTATATCAATTGAGGCCACAAAATAATACGAATAAGTAAAGTAGAGCAATTAATTCAATAAACAAGACTAAAACCCAATTGATTAACAAAAGATAGACTAATTGATTATATAGAGTTGTCCAAAATCGGTTACATCAATCCCCTAGTTGAAGGTTTAGTTACAGATCAATGGAGAAGATAAAAACATATAAGAGATGTAGAGAAAACCCATGTGTGTGGTGGTCGGAGTAATGGGGGACGGCCCCCTTCTATGGCTTGGAACCTCCCTTGGCTGTCTCCCTTGAATTGAAAAGAATAAGAAGTATTTATAGGTGATTTTTCCTTGTGAACCCCTAATTCTTCTTTGGTTTAAGAAATCCACCAAGTGGGAAAGTAGAATGAAACAAGGAATACGAATCCTTTCCTAACTTAGATTTCCTGTCTTGATGATTGAATCCGTATTTGAGTTTAGGAAGTTTCCCAAACATGTCTTGATCTTCTAAAGTTATTAGGATTTGATTTGGAAAGTTTTGGAACAGTTCTGGACCAATTCGGAGTTGAAATCCACCAAAAATACATAATACCACTCCCTGGGTCGCTCCCTAGACAAGTTGCCTCCGTAGCTGCATAACAAGCGGAATTGTTCTGCTCATAGTCGCAGCTTAGGCCGTTCTCTAAGCAAGTTGCACGGGGGGGCGGTCTTAGGCCTTTGGTTACTAAATCAGTCATAACTTCTTCTAGAAATATCAAAATTGTGATCTGAAAAGTGCACCGAAAACTAGACTTCCGGGGTTTGCAATCCATGGGTGGTAGGACACATAATTCAATTGGAACTGAGAGATATGGGGCCCGCAACATATAGGTTCTGCACTGGCCGAAAATCATCTTTTCATTGCTTCTTCCAATTTGCTCCTTTTCTCCATCTTTTGACTTCTTTTCTTCCAAAATAAGATTTAACACCACTTGAATGGAATGGACCTACACATGCTCAACAAACACATTAAACACCCTAATTCACTCGAGAACAAAGCATAAATAATAGGAAACTGGGGCCTAAAACATGTATAGAAATGAATCGATCAACAACTCATGCAAGATGCCAGCTTCAAAGAGAAATGTGCTTCATCGGTCTGAAATTTCCCTTAAGGAGTAGTGTAGAATATACCTAGAGGTGAGGTGAATAGGTATAGGCCCAATTTCTTCCAATATTAAAAATAATGCGGAATATAACAAAGAAAATGCACACTTGATAAGATTCAACAAATGAATTGATTTAATTAATGCAAGAGTAAATCAATTGACAAGATATGCAATCAATGTAAGATATGGAAGATAAAGAAAAGTAAAGCAAAAATTGACACAAGGATTTTTACGTGGTAAAACCTCAAAAAGGAAACATCCACGAGTTGATACCACAACCACCGGCAAAGCAATCCACTATACAAAAAGGATTTACACACTCAAGCTATCAACACAAGATATCCACTCAAGCTATCACCTCCTAATATACCCTCGGGCGAGTGAACTACCAAGCCTACGTCTTATCCGAGATGTGTCCTACACCTCTAGAAAGCAACTTCCTATCCAAGACGCTCACGTCTCTAGGAAGATTTCTTGCTTGTCTATCTGGATCCTCCCGACCCTAGACAAGACTCCTTGCTTGATTATCCAAGTCCTCCTGACTCTAATCAAGACTTCTTTGCTCTATCCATAAAACTTCACTCACTTTGCTAGAGACTTCAACCTTATGCAAGGCAATGATCTAAGTGATGCAAATGATGCAAATCACAACAAATAAAGTATGATGATCAATCAAACTCTATGAACATGTTTAAAGATATACTAGGATATGCTTTCAACACACAATCACAAAAATACCTAGAAATCAATACGTGCAAAATCAATAAGAACAAGGTATGAATATTCAATATATCACACTAAAAGCCTAGTTCTTAGATCATGAAATTAAACCTATAAATAACATGAGGCACATCATATATATCATTTCTAGAATCAATTTCAAGTTGAATCAAGTTTAGCAAATATATGTTCAAGAGAAATCACAAAGCTAAAACTCAATTAACAAATAATCAAACACCCCTAGCATATGATCTAACATCCTTCTCAACATATTTCATCAATCAAATAGGAAGATTAAAAGAGATAATCAAAGATGAAATGAAAAAGAAGAAGTTGAACATACAAAGTTGACCACGTACTGAAAATCAGACCACTGGTAAAAATGACGAAGTCAGCTACCTCTAAAAATGCTTGGGGTTTGTAGCTCTCATCAAGACCAACAATTTTGGTTTTTGGATCAATCAATTTCGAGTTTGTATGAGAAAGTTATGATCAAACTACTAAAACTAAAATGTGAAGAATTCTGCAGAAATTTCTTTTCAAAATGTTCTTCAAGTTCTTCTTGTTTGGAGGGAAGGAGAGGTGTTTAAATGGAGGAGAGAGAGGATTTTCGGCCAACCAAAAGAGGTCACATTAGCCAAGCCCGTGGGGGGCACGTGGGCCACACGGGACCAGAGAGGTCCTCTGGCTGTGGGTCCCACGGCTCCCACACGGCTTGGGCAATGCATGGCCTTTGGCCATGCTTGCCTCTTGCGTGCTCCCTCACGTTCTTCAGCCATATCTTGGGAATTCGAACTCTAATTTCAAATCTGTTTTTAGATTACAAACTATGACTTCCTCACATACAACGATGACTAAGAAACTTTGATAAAAGGTTGAGAAATCATCTCGAAAAATGACGATGAATTCAACTCAACGAATGAGAACGCAAAGTAGCCTAGCTAAGTCGTTTGGACTCGAAACCTTATGAATGAGTAACCAAAATGAACAGAAATCAATAAGGAATCAAATAAGAACATATTCAGGTCCAAAATATAAAATAAATAAACAAATAAACACAAATTCACACAAGCATGCCATATCAAAGAGATAGTCACAAAGCATGCAATTTTACAATGTTTGTCTATAAGAGACCAATGCATGAGCATACTAAGAAGTGTGTGAATGTATTATACCAAATGTTTGAACTATGATGCAGGGACACACATGTATGAATTGTGTGTGTGTGCGCTAACGCCTTGCAAGAGGATGGAAGTCGAAGTATACCTTTGACGCTTTCACCTCTTGAAGACAACATTTACACTAGACGTTGCTCTTCACCTTTTAAGCTTCTTTTTTTCCAAGAACATCCTAAGCAACAACTAATACAAATATAAAGCATTTTGCAATGGAATCAAGCCAATACAAATCATGAACCTTACACGGTCTACAAAGGTATGTAAGACCTCATTTCTCTTACAAGGCTAGGCACACACACACATGGCATTCATATGTGTCCCTACATGGTTGAACATCATTTATATATCACTTTCACACACATGGTAATGTATGCTCATACATTAGATTTAATTTGATAAACATTGTAATTTGCATGTTCTAGGACTATGTTTAGGAAATGGCATACGTGTGTGATTTTGTGTTTATATGTTTCCATATTTTTTGTTTTGGACTTGAACATGATCTCTTATGATTCCTTATTGAGTCCCGGTCATTTTGGTTACTCATTCATTTGGTTTCGAGTCCAAACAATGTATTTACACTACTTTTCGTTCTCATTCGTTGAGTTGTTTTCGTTGTCGAATTCCGAGATGATTTCTCAACCTTTTCTCAAAGTTTCATAGTCATTGTTGTGCGTGAGGGAGTCATGATTCGTAATCCAAAGATGGATTTAAAATTGGAGTTTAGAGGCCCGAATACGGCTGAAGAACGCTAGTAGAGCGCGGGAGGAGCAAGCATGGCCAAAGGCCAAGCTTTGTGTGTCACGTGTGGAGGCCGTGTGCCACACGGCCAGAGCACCTCTCTGCCCACGTGTGGTACACATGCCCCACACAGGGTGCTGATGTGGCAGCCTCTGATTGGCTAACGTCTTCCCTCTCTCTCTTCCTTTTAATATTTTGAATTCCCTCCATTTCTTTTCAAGAAGAAAAAGTTAGAATCTCTTGTGCTGAAATGTTCTCTCAACTTTTCTCATCTTCCAAACACCATAACTTTCTCATACGAAGTTGGAATTGAGTGATTCAAGTTGGAGATTGTTCGTAATCAAGTCCTCTACCTTGTCCAATGGTCTTATAGCTGTTTGATCTATGTTTGTGGTGGTTTTACATAGAAAAACAAACCAGCTCATGATTGCAAGGTAGTGTTCATATATTTGAGATTTCTTCTTTTATAACCTTCAATTTGCTTGGGGTTTCTTCTTCTATATGTATGTATATATATGGTGAATGCTATTGAGAAAGATAGCTTCATAATCAAACATAATCAAAAGTCTAATTAGAGACATATGTGAACTAGTTTCTAGGATTCTAGGTTTTTTACATGATTGAGAGTTGTATTGTGATTAGTTTGATATCTAGGATTATTTGTGGATTGATTGATGTATTTTATGATTAATAATCCTCACATGTGCTTAGATCCTCTTATTGAACAAATCTAGGATTAGCACTTGTGTTTGTGTATTTAGAGACTAATAGGGTTTAATTAACTATTCATTATATCCTTGTTCTAAATCTTTAGCTAGAATATTCATTGAATACATTTTATGATTCTAGCATTTTTGTGTATGTTTATGACATCTTGAATATGTGCTTCATGTATATGATTTATTCAAGTGTTATGTGTGTGATTAAAATTAGGAGCTTTTGTGTTAGGTGTTTTTCACATGCTCTAGGTTTAATTCATGTTTTGGCATCTAGATTATATTACTTGTGTTCTCACATGTTTAGGTCTAGTTGTTCCATGGAATGTATTGATCACATGTTCTATGTTGTATTAATTGTTTGCATCATTTGCATTCACATGATCACACTAGGAAGTCCTTGTAAAAGGTATGAAGTCTTGACTAGGAAAAGGTGTCCGGATAGTCAAGCAAGGAAGTCTTGGTTAGGACGTGAGGTTCGGATAACCGAGCAAGAAGTCATGGCTAGGATCGAGAAGGTTCGAATAATCATGCATGGGAGGCTCCCTAGAGGCATGAGTGCCTTGGATAGGGAGTTGGCTTTTATATTGGTACGCCTAGGCGTATGGATAGATATAGACTCCAAAATAGCGGGGTACATGGGATGTGTATGCACTCTTGAAGAATTTCTAATCTACCATCGATGTTGGTTTTGTATGTTGTCCAATATATGGTGGCTTCGCATCATTGAGGGATTTCGTACTTTCCAATAGGGTTGGGTAAACATAGACTCTAATAGGAAGTTGGTCGAAGTTGGTCAAGGTTGGTCACTTTTGAGGAATTTCTAATTTACCATTCAATATATTTAGTACCCAATTGTTGTAGTTCAACCTGTGGATGTTTACCACATTAAAAAATCTCATGTGTCAATTCTTTCTATCCCTCTTTTATATATGTTTATGTGTATGTTTTAATCTTGTGGTACAATATTCACTTGTGATATATTTGGAAGCAAGATTGTGTAAAGTGTGATTTGTAATCAATATTCATTTTGATCATATTTGTATATACAATTCATTTATGTAAATACAATTCTATTATTCTTTGATTCTTTTGTATAATTGTATTTAGATTAATACTTGTACATATTGGACATTATTATGAATACATGTATTCTTTGTTTTGGTTTTAATATATTTCCTTCTTTAGTAAGTTGTAGTAGTTCTACTTAGTATACTTACATTGTAATATTCAAAGTACAACTTGTGGAATTTGATCTTAATCGAATATCTTGTATATGAGATAAATTGTTTGTTGGTATATGTTTTGTAGACTAAGGGTGGTGAATTGAGCATACATGTGTTAATTGTTTTCTCATAACAATTATGTTTAAGGTTAATTTGTATGCTCACCAAGGTTTTGACATAAGTCACGAAAGAGTTTTTAAAACTAGTGTGTCAACCTAACCCCCCCTCTAGGTTGTTTAGTATAACCTTGTAGGTATTTTCACCAGCCAACCAATTTCGACGGCCTGATTGTAATCTAGCTCAGCCCTACAAAGGGTTAACTCTAATCATCACCAAAGAGGGAACCTGAGTTCTAGCAGGCAGGGAAGATTCATAAAGCACCTAAGCAGAAAGAGAAAATCATGGAAGGAAGCGCCTGTCAGTGGTAGCGTGACTGGCCTTGCCATTGTCCCCCAACAACCTAAGCATGTGAAAGTGACTGGTCAGTCTAGCTCAAACACCCCCAGCCAACCAAAACCGGTGAAAACACCACCTAATCGCCTACGAAGTGCCTATGCAGACACTAGGGCATAGGTGGCACCACCCCGGCCGTCTTAGGCGTGTGTGCCACCCATGCCCGACAAGAACCAACGGCGGAGATCCCTTAGCGATCAGCCGGCCCAAAGAAGGGTCTCCCACCTACCAGCCAGACCGCCACGACAGCCCTAGGGCCTAGCCGGAGCAATCCCAGCCCTCCAAGGTGGGTGTCGTGGTGGGACTGATTGAACAAAAATTGGTACGATGTTGGCCCTCATTCCCGTCTCCTTATGCTTGATTCTCGAGCATTTCCCCATGTCTTAATGTTGTTAATTAAGTATTTTCAGGAATTTACAAAGTTCAGGGGCATTGGAGTAATATTGGTGAATTAGGGGTAAAAGTGCAATTATTGAGGGAAGATTGTCGTTTCCGCAATATTGTAATAGAGCAGGAGAGCATAGCGTAATTTGCCATGCAAATCACAGCAGCCATGCCACCTTATTTAGTGAAACGGTGCGTTGCAATAAGTGGAGCAAGTCCAAGGCATGGCCCAAACACTGTAGGCCCAAGTCAAGCCTAAGCTTGTGAGGCAAGCTGCGTGCACCCCAGCCCAGATCTAAACGTCCCCCATCTTCCCCAACTTCATCCTTTTCCTCACTAGCTGATCACCAATAATGGCCTCCTGAAAACCCTAACTTTTATAGTCGCCAGAAGTCAGTCCTCCCTGACCTATCTCTGGCCAATATCTATACCAAACGAACGGCGAGGTCAACACGAACCAGATCGGCACCTTCTCGGTCCTCCAATCGCAGCCGTGCTTGAGCCACGATCTTCTTTTCAAACCGTCGGTGTCGCCCTCCAATTGTCGCCATGAAGCCACAGTGACAATGCCCTACAAATTGTCATGGTTTATCCCTCGATGTCGCCACAGTGACCCCATAGCGACAGAGAGCCAATTTTGGACCTGATTGTGTCGCCCCTAGTGTCGCCCCCTTTGTGTAGCCTGAAACCTTATGGCGAACCTCACTGTGTCAATCTCTGATTGGCTGGACGAATTATAGAAAGTACCATTTGAGGGGCTAAAATGGTAATTTATAAAGTCAGGGGTGTTTTGGTAATTAGCCACTCGTGACCTAATTTGAAAACAATATAAATTCATCCTATTTTTCTATTTGAAATCATCATATTCTCTTCTACCAATCCTCTCTTCAACCTAGGATCACCATAACTCCCCTCTCAAATTCCTCTATTTTCTATACTTGAACTATCTTTTCAATCTAACACTCAACACCAAATCTTGATTACTTCCCTAAATCATTCCTCTCTTACCATTCTCTACATCCCAATACCTTTGTTACTCACCATTAGACACCCACCTATCTAGACACATCCTCTTCTACCATTCTTTGCACTAGGAGCACTCTTGGAAAGGAAGGAACAAGCACTAAAGAAGGAGGCCTAAGGGTGATTTCCTTATCTATTACCTGCTTTCTATTTGATTGTAACTATGTGTAACTAAACCCCTAATCTAGGGGATAGATTTGAGGAACATTTGGTTGTGGGTATTTGCTTAAGTTTTGTAATGAATCTCTATATGTGTTCTATGTTAGGATTATGCTCAATAGCAAGAGTGTAATGTTGTAATTAACAATCTTTTTCATATTAATAAAGTGATTTCTGGTTTAACAAATCGTATAGCATTTATAGTTTAATATTATAATTGTCAAAGTAAATAATCATAAGGTATAAAGACTATGGGAAAAGAAGAATTGTTCGTACATCTGGATATGTATGTGGTAGACACAATTCTTTAGTTAGTCTTGAATAATGTTCACAACTTAAGTAAAAGGTTGGGCACCTTTATCTTGTTAAAGTTGTAGAATTCTTTTGCTAGCATTTGAGTGGGATTAAATGAGATATGATGAGTCTAAAATCATCGGAGTGTCTTCGAGCAAAAGGATCTAGTGCACTGGGTGCATTGAACTGGATCACAATGAAATACTTTATCTATAACTGTCAGTAGATAAAAGTCTTTTCATTATCAGGACAATCGGAGAGTCTATCTTAATCCTGAGATAAATGATGGACTTATGGTTGCAAGTGATATCATTTGAGTTATCAATGAGTACGATTATATCGCATAGTCTATCCTCGATAGTTTGGTGATATTCATTTGTTAATCGATAGAGGACTTCATTTATAGATATGGACATCGTGGCTTCATTTAATTAAATGAGAGTATAATATCATCATATGGATGTTTTGAGGTAATTGGATATTAAATCTCAACGTTGAGTTTTCGATAGTGTCTATTGAAAACATGGCTTCTGGACAAGTCAAAATATCCAAGTTCAAAACGTGGTCATATGAGTAAATATGGTAACTTGGAGAGTTATAGGCGGTCTATGAACTCTTGGTGATTACTGATATTAATCACGAGGATACACTATCTCCAATATGATTGTCTAGGGTATGAATGAGGAGCATCTTCCTTTTCTATCTTTATTTAAGAGTTCAGTTTTAGCTCTTTAGTGGAATGAGTTAAAATTAATGGATCGGACCTAAGTGAATCATTTGTTGATTGTGATTAGGTTATGTCTATTGAAGCTTAAATTTAGATGTCCCGCCAAGATCCCCAATCCACACGGACTTGCATGGATCACTTGATATATTCTACCGGACCAATTTAAGGGTCCATCTAGAATTGCATTTAATATATTAAGAATATAATTTGCACATTATTTTAGTAATGGGCTGCTCAATTATATTAATATATTAATGAAAGACATGTGGGCTTGTTTCTTTTAGTAAGAATGGGTTTGGTTCACATATGGGCTTTTTATTTAAAGTCCAATGGATTAAATGAAATAAGAAAATAATATTTTGGCCCATTTACTCTAAGTGGGGCGGCAAGGGTTAGTTTAACCTAATATATTATTTTGTTTCATTGTTTTAATTAAATAAGAATTAATTAATTTATTAATTAATTGTTTAATTAAAGAAACAAATCTTTTCTAATCAGAAAATATATTTCCTAAAAGTAAAAGTAAAAGACTTGTTTGATAAGGAAATAAATAATTAGTTTTATTTATTTAATCAAATAAGAAGTCTTTTTATTTAGTCAAAATAAAAGAATAAAAGATCTATGAGTTGGATTAGGGTTTGATGTCTTAAAAACTAGATGGAAATTAGGGTGCAACATAAGCATATGGTGGGCATGTGATTTCGGCAACCCTAGTTATTTCTAGGTTAGGATTTCGGCAACCCTAATAATAAAAGAAAAGAAGAAGTAAACTTAGGCCACCTATATATTGACAAGTATAGAATTCGGCCACCATATGTGTTCTAGATACAAATTTCTTCTTCTTCTCAATTCATAGAAAGATTTTATTCTACTAAAACAAAAAGGAGTGTTAGATTATTCTTTGATAGTATACTATTTGCTTATTCATCAATAAGCTTGTGTGTACGATATCGATCTAGGTTCACGCGAGTTTCAATCATTAGATTGAGAACTCCAAAGTGACCGGAATAATCTTAGTCATTCTTTTGATTGTTTTTGTGACTAACAAAGAAAAGAAAAGTTTGTTTTGTCCATTCACAGGTTTGCAATTCAAAGAAAAGGGAGACCACGCTCCTAGGTGATCCACGTTCGTGCTAGGATTGAAGATCTTGCGGATTACCATCGACGTAAGTCAATCGGATCACGCGACAAAAGGTATTCTACTTTTTGTTATTGTATATGTATGTTTAATTAATTAAAGGGTTTAAGGTTCATAAAAGGAAAAATTTTTAAAAGTCACTAAATCTATTTTTAGTCTCGCTTCCGCTGCGTGTACTTTTGGTATTTTTCCCTACAATTGGTATCAGAGCCTAGGTTGAACCCTTTTAATTAATTAACGTATATATACGTGGATCGATTTCTTTTTATTGTGATTATGCATGTTTAGAAAGAGATGGCACTCTAGGTATTCGAATATATAATTACATGTGGATGTATGGATTTATATATGTTTATGTGGATTGTTATTGCTCGATTTTGGTCCTAGATTTTCAATGTATTTTTGTTATGGAATTGTAACAAGAAGGGTGGTCTATCATCGCCATAATTCCTTCTTGGTAGATTGCTAGGTTTTATTTTTTTTATTTTAGGTGCAGTATTTTTTATTATACTACTGCAGATTTTTATTTTTTTTTTATTATGTGCAGTTTTTGTTTGTAAAAGAAAGTACTGCAGTGATTAAAAAAAAAAAATAATACTGCAGTATTTTATTTGTTTAAATACTGCCGTAATATATTTAGGTCTTGAAGATTCGAAGACACGATGAAAAACGAAGCAACCGGAACCGAGAACGAGCACCGTGCGCACCCTAGGAGTGGATTGGGCTGCGCATGGCAAGCCCAAGCTTGGTGGGCTGTGCACGGCAGCCTTGGAGTCTTCATGGGCTGCGCACGGCAGCCCCTTAGTGGGGTTGTGAGTTGTGCATGCCCGTGGGTTGGGCCGAAGGATGAGCGTATGGTTGATGGGCCACTTGAAGAACTTGTATTCCTAAACAATTGTAATTTTACTTGTTTTTCTAGGATGGGCCAAAATTGTTACTATTTAATTTATGCTTAAATATTACAATATTTGTTATTGTATGATAACATGACATATAGAATAGGAGTGCCACGCATATATCTCTTTTGGTATGAACATGCATTGAATGATTTAGGTATCTAAATTGGCATCTAGATAACTCGGTAAATCATTCTATGGGATTTAATCACACGCCTTAAATAATTGAGTGGGAGAAGGTGTTTTTTTGTAACACCTATGGCCTCCAAAGTTAGTTGAGCTTTATTATTTATTGGTAATCCCCCCAAGGGGCGTCCATGAATGGAATTTAGCAACATACTTCCTTACAAGGATAGACTAGACATTGGACTCAAACGAGATCTACTCCCCAAGGAGGGATTTTCGTGAGAGAAAATTGAGGGTCGATATCTTGGTAACACACTCAATGTAATTTTATTGATATCCTCCCAAGAGTTCTTGTCAGTAAAATTGCAAGGCTAAAATTGAAAACGCTGGTTGTTATGTTAACAATTAGGTGGGACCTAGTCTAACTAGTAAATGGTGCGTGAAACTAATTAATGCACGGTGTGTATAAAACTATCTAGAGGGGGGGTGAATAGATTTTACGCTTTTTACCCAATTTTTCGTGTTAGTCAAAATTACGAAATTACCCTCAAGATAAAATAACCAAGCAAGTGTAATATGGTGCGGAAATTAAATTGACACTTGATCTTTACGTGGAAACCCTCACGGGAAAAACCACGGGCTATGTAAGTAAGCCACACTCGAACCTCGAATCCACTAAATGTGCAAACGATTACAACCTAATCCCGGTAGTAATCACACACCTACCTAATCCCGGTATGAGTGAACCTAGTCCGATTTTGCTTGCGATCTAAGCAACCTAATCCCGATTGCTACACACAAGACTTAGCTTCTCTTGAAGAGAATACAACCCTAAGTGAATATGTGAAAATATCCAAAATGCAACATAGAGCAAGGGAAACCCTATATGCTTATCTAAGATGATTAATATGCAATTAAGAACAATCCTAGATATCAAAACTAAATGACATGTCAAATAGTTTAGCTAATCAATATCAAGCACAAAAACCTAATATGCTAGCACAATACAACTTCTCAAACATACATCATACTAATCTCAATCTTGTATTCAACAAATATAAAATCACATACAAGTAATTAAATTGAGATTGCTAGATAAGAGAAACACAAAATATGTAAGATATTAGTGAAAAGCTTACCAAGCAAAGTATGATGAAGAATCCATGCAAGATGTCATCTAGATGATCTAAGATGATGCTAGATGATGATTGATGATCATGGAACAAGTGTTTGAGTAATTAAAAATGAGTTCTTTGGAATTTTTCTTCTCTTTGAAAAATCTCCTAAGTATGGAATCTGAATATGAACTCTTGTAATTGACCTAAAGTCAAAGTGGCATATATATAGGGGGCCAAAACAAAGTGTGGTCGTTTTGATTAGTTTCCCCATATTTGCCTTGGGCGCTGTACGTAGAGCGCCATTGTACAGCGCCTGTACAGCGCCCTTGCTCTGTTTTCACGAGGAAACAGAGTGGCGCTGTACGTACAGCGCTCTGTACCGCGCCACGTACAGCGCCTCAACAGCGACCCAACAGCGACCGATTAAATCGATCAGGTCTGAACAGCGCTCAATGGGCGCTGTTCGTACAGCGCTTCTGTACAGCGCTATTGGGGGCGCCCAGTGCAAAAATGCAATCCTAAGTCTAAGCATGACAAGGCAATTGGATATGCAAGATGCAATCAAACTAACATGCAAGAAGAGATGTTAATGAGCATTAAGGCACACATAAAAGACACACAACATATAAGGATTAAACATATGCATGAGTTGTGAGTGTGTGCATCTATCTCTTCAAGACAAGTAAGCACTTAGAATATTACCTTTGGTGCTTGTCAATAGTGAGGTCTTCAAAAAGGGCCTAAGCAATAACACAACGTCTAAGCTACCCTTACAAAGCATCCCCACATGTGGTTTGATCACGAAATAAGCCAATTAAACACAACGGGAATCCTAACAGTGCGAACTCCCAAAGGAGGCGTAACATTTATGGGTGTTAGATCACCGTTGAATTTTATGATTGATTTATTTATTTAATTCAAGATAAATATTTAAAAGTGCTTTATCATGATTATTTACTTATATATGTTTTGTTTTATTCAGAAATCATGACCCCATCACTTATGAACATCCTGAAAGATAACACTTTAACTGGAGATAATTATGTCACATGGAAAAGGAAAATTGGGTTGTTGCTGCAAAGTGAAAAACATAAGTTTGTTCTAACTACTCCTAAACCACCTGCTCCTAATAATGAATCTAGCATAATGTATAGAGATGAGTATGAGCAGTGGAAGACTTCAGATGATATGGCAAAATGTTACATTATGGCCACTATCTCCGACGTGTTGCAACAGCAGCATGAAGGAATGGAGTCCGCTGCTGATATAATGATTTCTCTAGAGGAGATGTTTGCTATGAAGTCTAGGAAGACTAAGAGAGAGGCAGTGACTGCTTTTATGAATCTTAGGATGAAACCTGGACAGGCTGTGAAAGATCATATGATGAAAGTCATAGCACATCTCAACATTGCTGAACTGCATGGCGCTCAGATAGATGGTGAGACAAAGATTGATATGGTTGTCAATTCATTGTCAGATTCCTTTGATTAGTTCAAATTGGACTACACTTTGAACAAAAAGGAATACACCTTACAAGGCCTGATGCAAGATGTTCAAAGTGCTGAAAAGATCCTTGTGAAAGGCAAAGGTCAAGAGATTCATATGGTTGGTAAAGTTGCTACTGTTAAGGCCCGTCAAAAGGTCAAGAAACAACAGAAGAAAAAGCAACTTGGGCCTATCAAGAAGGAGACCAAGAAAGTAACCAAGATCAAAGGGAAATGCTTCCTTTGTGATGAAAAGGGACATTGGAAGAGAAATTGCCCAAAGTCCCAGAATAAGAAGGAAGAAGGTAATGTGAATTATCTTGAAACATGTTTTTTGGCTGATTCTACAGATTCTTGGATCATAGACTCAGGAGCCACTAATCATGTTTGTTATTCCTTGCAAGGGTTCCAAGAAAGGAGAAAGCTGAGTAAGAATGAAATCAATTTGCGCTTGGGCAACGGAACGTTAGTGTCTGCAAGTGCAGTGGGAGATATTAGAGTTTATTTGGATTCTAGAAGGCATTTAGATTTGATAGACGTTTATTATGTACCTCAATTCAAGAGGAATTTAATTTCAGTTTCTTGTTTGAATAAATTTGGATATTCGGTTACTTTTAATAAAACTTTTATTATTAGTAAGAATGACAAAATTATTTACCAAGGTACATTGGAAAACGGTCTATACTTCTTGCATAGAAATATCTCTCACTCGTTAGACACAGAAATAACGGAACCTAATCATAAAAGAGTAAAATTATCAACAGATGAAACCTACCTTTGGCATTTACGCTTAGGTCATATTAACCTTAATAGGATTAAAAGATTGGTATGTGATGGACCTTTGAGTGACTTAAAGGTTGATGATCTACCAACTTGTGAATCTTGTTTGGAAGGTAAAATGACCAAAAGGACGTTCTCTGCCAAAGGTGCAAGAGCCACTGAATGTTTAGGATTGATACACACCGATGTATGTGGACCTATGAGCATTCAAGCTAGAGGTGGATATGAGTACTTCATCACCTTCACAGATGATTACTCGAGATTTGGTTATGTGTATCTCATGCGACATAAGTCGCATGCTTTTGACATGTTCAAAGCATTCAAAGCTGAAGTGGAAAATCAGCTTGAGAAACACATAAAAATCTTGAGATCTGATCGTGGTGGATAATATCTATCTGGTGAGTTTCAGTAATATCTTATTGATAATGGGATAGTTTCTCAGTTTTCTGCACCAGGTACACCTCAACAGAATGGGGTAGCAGAAAGGAGAAATAGAACTCTTTTGGATATGGTTAGGTCTATGTTGAGTTATTTAACATTTCCTATTTCTTTTTTGGGGATATGTTTTACAAACTGCTATATACATTCTAAACGATGTACCATCTAAGTCTGTTCCTAAAACACCGCATGAGTTGTGGACTGGGCGCAAGCCTAGTTTACAACACTTAAGGATATTTGGTTGTCCTGCGCATGTGTTAAAAGGAAAGACAGGAAAGATGGAGTCCCATTCAGAAACATGTATATTTGTAGGGTATCCAAAAGAAACTAAAGGATATTATTTCTGTAGTCCTTCAGACCTTAAAGTATTTGTTTCGACAAATGCTAAATTTCTGGAAAAGGACTATATGAATGATTTTGTGCCTAGAAGTAGAATTGTCCTGAATGAGATGTCAGGAGATACAATTCCACGAGAGGTTACACAACCTAACCCAATTGTAAGTTCCGATCCAACACAAGATCAACAACCTACCATTCCTCGTCGTAGTGGGAGGGTTAGAACACAACCCGAAAGATACATCGGTCTGGGAGAATCAGTGGAGAATCTCCCGGACGACGATGATCCCTATACGTACAAGGAAGCTATGGAGGATGTTGATAGTCGCCATTGGCAAAAGGCAATGCAATCCGAGATTGAATCTATGTTCGATAACAAAGTCTGGTCCCTTGTAGACTTGCCTAAAGGGATAAAACCCATTGGGTGCAAGTGGGTATACAAGAGGAAAAGAGGTATGGATGGAAAGGTGGAAACCTTTAAAGCTAGATTGGTATCTAAAGGGTATACACAGAAAGAAGGTATCGATTACGAGGAAACCTTCTCTCCTGTGGCCATGCTTAAATCCATTAGGATACTCTTATCCATTGCAGCATCTTTAGATCTAGAGATTTGGCAAATGGACGTCAAGACGGCTTTCCTAAATGGAAGTCTTGACGAAAGCATCTACATGATGCAACCAGAGGGATTCATTGAAAAGGTCCAAGTGGATAAGGTATGCAAGTTGCAGAAATCCATATATGGATTAAAGCAAGCATCCAGATCCTGGAACATAAGGTTTGATCAAGCTGTCAAAGGTTTTGGATTTATTCAGAATCCTGACGAACCTTGTGTATACAAAAGGATTAAAGGCGACAAGTTGGTTTTCCTGATTCTTTATGTTGATGATATACTACTCATTGGAAACGATGTAGGTGTATTAACATCAGTAAAAGAATGGTTAGCAAAACAATTTGATATGAAGGACTTAGGAGAAGCATTTTTATTCTAGGTATCCAAGTAATAAGGGATAGAAAGAATAGAACGATTGCATTATCCCAAGCTTCATACATAGACAAGATCTTGTCTAGGTTTTCCATGCAGGATTCCAAGAAAGGTATGTTACCTTTCAGACATGGAATCAAGCTTTCTAAGGAACAAGTTCCTAAGAATGAGCATGAAGAGCAATTCATGAGTAGAGTTCCATATGCCTCGGCAGTTGGAAGTCTCATGTATGCAATGCTCTGTACTAGACCAGATATTTGTTTTGCTGTTGGCATAGTTAGCAGGTTTCAATTGAAACCTGGTCCTGATCACTGGACGGCAGTCAAGCATATTTTCAAGTATCTTAAGAGAACGAGAGATAATATGCTTGTATACTCTGGAGGGGATTTGGTTCCCGTTGGGTATACAAATTCTGATTTCCAATCAGATTCTGACTCCAGAAAATCCACATCAGGGGCTGTGTTTACTATTGGAGGAGGAGCAGTTATATGGAGGAGTATCAAGCAATCTTGTATTGCTGATTCCACCATGGAAGCTGAGTATGTTGCTGCATGCGAGGCTGCCAAAGAGGCTGTTTGGCTCCGCCAATTCTTGATTGATTTGGAAGTGGTTCCTAGTGCGAATAAGCAGATCACTATCTACTGTGACAACAGTGGAGCAGTGGCTAATTCGAAAGAACCAAGAAGTCACAAGAGAGGTAAACACATTGAAAGAAAGTATCATCTTTTAAAGGAGATTGTTCAAAGAGGTGACGTGACAATTACCACAATCGCGTCAGCAGAAAATCTAGCGGATCCCTTCACAAAGGCTCTACCTCAGAAGAGTTTCGATGGGCATCTAGAGAACATGGGCTTGAGAGATATGACACATTTGCTATAGCGCAAGTGGGAGATTGTTAGGATTATGCTCAATAGCAAGAGTGTAATGTTGTAATTAACAATCTTTTTCATATTAATAAAGTGATTTCTGGTTTAACAAATCGTATAACATTTATAGTTTAATATTATAATTGTCAAAGTAAATAATCATAAGGTCTAAAGACTATGGGAAAAGAAGAATTGTTCGTACATCTGGATATGTATGTGATAGACACAATTCTTTAGTTAGTCTTGAATAATGTTCACAACTTAAGTAAAAGGTTGGGCACCTTTATCTTGTTAAAGTTGTAGAATTCTTTTGCTAGCATTTGAGTGGGATCAAATGAGATATGATGAGTCTAAAATCATCGGAGTGTCTTCGAGCAAAAGGATCTAGTGCACTGGGTGCATTGAACTGGATCACAATGAAATACTTTATCTATAACTGTCAGTAGATAAAAGTCTTTTCATTATCAGGACAATCGGAGAGTCTATCTTAATCCTGAGATAAATGATGGACTTATGGTTGCAAGTGATATCATTTGAGTTATCAATGAGTACGATTATATCGCATAGTCTATCCTCGATAGTTTGGTGATATTCATTTGTTAATCAATAGAGGACTTCATTTATAGATATGGACATCGTGGCTCCATTTAATTAAATGAGAGTATAATATCATCATATGGATGTTTTGAGGTAATTGGATATTAAATCTCAACGTTGAGTTTTCGATAGTGTCTATTGAAAACATGGCTTCTGGACAAGTCAAAATATCCAAGTTCAAAACGTGGTCATATGAGTAAATATGGTAACTTGGAGAGTTATAGGCGGTCTATGAACTCTTGGCGATTACTGATATTAATCACAAGGATACACTATCTCCAATATGATTGTCTAGGGTATGAATGAGGAGCATCTTCCTTTTCTATCTTTATTTAAGAGTTCAGTTTTAGCTCTTTAGTGGAATGAGTTAAAATTAATGGATCGGACCTAAGTGAATCATTTGTTGATTGTGATTAGGTTATGTCTATTGAAGCTTAAATTTAGATGGCCCGCCAAGATCCCCAATCCACACGGACTTGCATGGATCACTTGATATATTCTACCGGACCAATTTAAGGGTCCATCTAGAATTGCATTTAATATATTAAGAATATAATTTGCACATTATTTTAGTAATGGGCTGCTCAATTATATTAATATATTAATGAAAGACATGTGGGCTTGTTTCTTTTAGTAAGAATGGGTCTGGTTCACATGTGGGCTTTTTATTTAAAGTCCAATGGATTAAATGAAATAAGAAAATAATATTTTGGCCCATTTACTCTAAGTGGGGCGGCAAGGGTTAGTTTAACCTAATATATTATTTTGTTTCATTGTTTTAATTAAATAAGAATTAATTAATTTATTAATTAATTGTTTAATTAAAGAAACAAATCTTTTCTAATCAGGAAATATATTTCCTAAAAGTAAAAGTAAAAGACTTGTTTGATAAGGAAATAAATAATTAGTTTTATTTATTTAATCAAATAAGAAGTCTTTTTATTTAGTCAAAATAAAAGAATAAAAGTTCTATGAGTTGGATTAGGGTTTGATGTCTTAAAAACTAGATGGAAATTAGGGTGCAACATAAGCATATGGTGGGCATGTGATTTCGGCAACCCTAGTTATTTCTAGGTTAGGATTTCGGCAACCCTAATAATAAAAGAAAAGAAGAAGCAAACTTAGGCCACCTATATATTGACAAGTATAGAATTCGGCCACCATATGTGTTCTAGATACAAATTTCTTCTTCTTCTCAATTCATAGAAAGATTTTATTCTACTAAAACAAAAAGGAGTGTTAGATTATTCTTTGATAGTATACTATTTGCTTATTCATTAATAAGCTTGTGTGTACGATATCGATCTAGGTTCACGCGAGTTTCGATCATTAGATTGAGAACTCAAAAGTGACCGGAATAATCTTAGTCATTCTTTTGATTGTTTTTGTGACTAACAAAGAAAAGAAAAGTTTGTTTTGTCCATTCACAGGTTTGCAATTCAAAGAAAAGGGAGACCACGCTCTTAGGTGATCCACGTTCGTGCTAGGATTGAAGATCTTGCGGATTACCATCGACGTAAGTCAATCGGATCACGCGACAAAAGGTATTCTACTTTTTGTTATTGTATATGTATGTTTAATTAATTAAAGGGTTTAAGGTTCATAAAAGGAAAAAATTTTAAAAGTCACTAAATCTATTTTTAGTCTCGCTTCCGCTGCGTGTACTTTCGGTATTTTTCCCTACATTCTATTTATTTATTCATTAGATTCTATTCACTATGTGATTGACTTATATATCCACTTGTTAATTACAATCTTATTTAGAATAACAAGTTATGCAATCATCCTTGGATTGACACCCTTGTGTGATTAAGAACCCAATAAATAGGATAGATTAATGGAGGGTATATCTACCACACTAATCTAAACCTATAATTGTAACCAACCAATCCCACCGTGACCCCCTTTCTTTAATCGGTTAAGCATTGTGGTGGGAAGATATTTAGAGTTCATAGTAATGACATAAACACATCCTAGAAAACAAATGGTTAACATGTAGAGATTGGTCCATTAAAGTGGCTTAAAAAGCACTACCCATACCCACTTGCTAATCCATGTATTCCCTAGCATCTATATTAATTGTTTACATCCATTTCTCTTATTAAGATTGTTGAGCATTCTATTTGTCCTATCGCCTTTTGTATGTTTATTTTACTTGCATTTTTAGTGGTTTATCAAACCACACACTATCCACCTACTATGATTTGCTTAATTGCATTTAGGAATAGTTAATTTATTCAACTAAATACTCTAATTCCATGTGGAACGAATCCTACTTACCACTTTACTAATTTTATATCTTAAGTGGTTTTTCTAGTGGTTAAACAAGGTTTTTAAAACGAACACATAAAACGTATTTTGTTGAGCACCAAAACGACCTCATCAAAATTGGCGCCACTGCCGGGGAGTTGGTAGCGATTGTTGAATCAATTAACTTTTCTTAGCAGTGGTTAATTTAGTTTTAATAATTGAAACTAAATATACCACGGTGTGTATAAAGCTATCTAGAGGGGGGGTGAATAGATTTTATGCTTTTTACCCAATTTTTCGTGTTAGTCAAAATTACGAAATTACCCTCAAGATAATATAAACAAGCAAGTGTAATATGGTGCGGAAATTAAAATAACACTTGAATTTTTACGTGGAAACCCTCACGGGAAAAACCACGGGCTATGTAAGTAAGCCACACTCGAACCTCGAATCCACTAAATGTGCAAACGATTACAACCTAATCCCGGAAGTAATCACACACCTACCTAATCCCGGTATGAGTGAACCTAGTCCAATTTGCTTGCGATCTAAGCAACCTAATCCCGATTGCTACACACAAGACTTAGCTTCTCTTGAAGAGAATACAACCCTAAGTGAATATATGAAAATATCCAAAATGCAACATAGAGCAAGGGAAACCCTATATGCTTATCTAAGATGATTAATATGCAATCAAGAGCAATCCTAGATATCAAAACTAAATGACATGTCAATTAGTTTAGCTAATCAATATCAAGCACAAAAACCTAATATGCTAGCACAATACAACTTCTCAAACATACATCATACTAATCTCAATCTTGTATTCAACAAATATAAAATCACATACAAGTAATTAAATTGAGATTGCTAGATAAGAGAAACACAAAATATGTAAGATATTAGTGAAAAGCTTACCAAGCAAAGTATGATGAAGAATCCATGCAAGATGTCATCTAGATGATCTAAGATGATGCTAGATGATGATTGATGATCATGGAAAAGGTGTTTGAGTAATTAAAAATGAGTTCTTGGAATTTTTCTTCTCTTTGAAAAATATCCTAAGTATGAAATCTGAATATGAACTCTTGTTATTGACCTAAAGTCAAAGTGGCATATATATAGGGGGCCAAAACAAAGTGTGGTCGTTTTGATAAGTTTGCCCACTATTTGCCATGGGCGCTGTACGTAGGGCGCCCTTGTACAGCGCCTGTACAGCGCCCTTGCTCTGTTTTCACGAGGAAACAGAGTGGCGCTGTTCGTACAGCGCTTTGTACAGCGCCACGTACAGCGCCCCAACAGCGACCCAACAGCGACCGATTAAATCGATCAGGTCTGAACAGCGCTCAATGGGCGCTGTTCGTACAGCGCTTCTGTACAGCGCTTTTGGGGGCGCCCAGTGCAAAAATGCAATCCTAAGTCTAAGCATGACAAGGCAATTGGATATGCAAGATGCAATCAAACTAACATGCAAGAAGAGATGTTAATGAGCATTAAGGCACACATAAAAGACACACAACATATAAGGATTAAACATATGCATGAGTTGTGAGTGTGTGCATCTATCTCTTCAAGACAAGTAAGCACTTAGAATATTACCTTTGGTGCTTGTCAATGGTGAGGTCTTCAAAAGGGCCTAAGCAATAACACAACATCTAAGCTACCCTTACAAAGCATCCCCACATGTGGTTTGATCACGAAATAAGCCAATTAAACACAACGGGAATCCTAACAATCTCCCCCTTTGGCTATTTCGTGACAAAACCACCACTCACAATGATTCCTCACATAGAATTAGAAACTACGGGACTACAATGATTATCTACATTACAAAGAGATAAGAAAGTAAAAACTTCAAGTCTTCAATCTCTTGTAGAACAATCAAGTCCTGAAAATACAGTTTCTAGCATTTCCAATACAAGTAAAGTGTGAGATTAATCATGTGAGAACAATACCAAGCATTTGCATTTTTAGAATTTAGGCACAACATTAGCAAATGTATGCAATGAATGATAAATGCAATGCTCCCCCTCAAAGGGTTACTCCCCCTCAATGTTTTATCTCCCCAAAGTGCACAATAGCCTCTCTATTTTGCAACTCCCCTTACAATATCCTACTCCCCCTTTTTGTCATGATATAGGCAAAGGAGTAGTCCCCAACCGGGTCACTCATAGCAACGAGAGATAGAAGCATGCAAGATATGCATATACATATAAGTCACGTTATGCACTTCAATTAATTTGAGAGAAACAAGGAGATTTATTTGAGAAAATGTGTGAATCCAACATGCTTTGCATACAAGACATATAGCATTCAAGTCCAAAATACAATGGTATTTGGCAAAGCAAATGACAAAGGTTTCAAATAAGAATTCAAACCAATTTCACCAATGTCATGGGAAAAGCAAGGATATAGAGATTATTGATTTCAATTTTAAGAGCAACTATATCCAACTTTATAAGCGAAACATGGCATGAGCGACTTTGCACCCTATTTGATTTTTCCGGATAAGAAATCCGTATGATAGTAACCATGTTCAACTAATAAAGAAAGAGAGACATATGGAATGTAAATTCCTTTGAACGGATACAAGATCCTTTATTCATTTTGAGTCTCATTAGCTTTCACACAAGTTTTGCATTTTTAAGAATATGCAATCATCAATTCATGCTTTTCATGTGAGCATGTTGTATGAATTTCATGCTTTTTCATTTAGCATTAGCATGTTATTAAAGAATCATCATGTCATGGAGATAACTATAGGTCATTCACATCATACTTCCTAAGTAAATCTCCTAGTCCAAAAATGCATGTTTGAACATAAATATGACATGGATTGTAGACAAGCAAGGTTCACACTTATAGAATTTGAAAGCATATATACATATGTACAACCAAGCTTACTCAAGTAATCAAAAGAAGAGGCATAAGTTATTTCAAATTTTTTGCAAGTTACATGAATGCAAAATAGCTCTCTTTGCTTGAGTTCCCCATATGGGGTCAATCATAGAACATCACTCCACAAGACATATCCCAATAGATCTACTAAGAGTTTTAAATCGAGTAGCATCTAAGGGTTTAGTAAATAAGTCCGCAAGTTGATCATTAGTACCTACATGTTCAAGTACTATGCATTTATTTTCAACAAGCTCTCTAATGAAGTGATGGCGGATGTCAATATGCTTAGTTCTAGAATGTTGAACCGGATTCTTGGAAATATTAATAGCACTCATGTTATCACAAAAGAGAGTGAGAGTACCTTGGTTGAATCCGTAGTCTACTAGCATTTGCTTCATCCATAGGAGTTGTGTGCATCCACTCCCCGCGGCTATGTACTCGGCCTCGGCCGTGGACAAGGAAATCGAGTTTTGCTTCTTGCAAAACCAAGACACCAAGTTGTTGCCTAGAAAGAAGCAACCGCCCGATGTGCTCTTCCTATCATCACAATTTCCTGCCCAATCCGCATCACTAAAGCCAACTAGACTAGCATTAGTGTCAAAAGAGTACCAAATCCCATAGTTGGATGTCCCATTCACATAGCGAATGATCCTCTTCACACAAGAGAGGTGGGACTCCTTAGGATCCGCTTGGTACCTAGCACACACACCCACACTAAAAGATATATCGGGCCTACTTGCGGTCAAATAAAGCAAGCTACCTATCATGCCACGATATAGAGTTTGTTCCACACTTTTACCACTAGCATCCTTGCTTAGCTTCAAAGTGGTACTCATGGGTGTATCACAATGTTTGGCTTTCTCTAAACCAAACTTCTTCACTAGGTTCTTAGCATATTTGGCTTGGGTTATGAAAATCCCATCATGCATTTGCCTAATTTGCAAACCTAGGAAGTAACTAAGCTCACCAACAAGACTCATCTCAAATTCAAGAGACATGACATCAACAAATTGTTGGACTTTGGTGTTGTTGGTGGAGCCAAAAACTATATCATCAACATATATTTGAGCTATGAAAAGCTCATCATTGTCTCTCTTGATGAATAGTGTCTTGTCAACACTACCTCTTGTGTAGTTGTTGTCAACAAGAAATTGAGTGAGGCGCTCATACCAAGCCCTCGGTGCTTGTTTCAACCCATAAAGTGCCTTCTTGAGGCGATAGACATGATTGGGGTGGTGAGCATCCACAAACCCCTTAGGTTGTTCAACAAACACTTCCTCTTGCAAGAAGCCATTGAGGAAGGCACTCTTGACGTCCATTTGGTGCAATTTGAACTTGTGCACACAAGAGATGGACAAGAGAAGCCTAATGGACTCTAAGCGGGCAACGGGAGCAAAAGTCTCCTCAAAGTCGATACCCTCAATTTGAGAGTACCCTTGTGCTACAAGTCTAGCCTTGTTCCGCACTATGTTGCCATCCTCATCGGATTTGTTCCTAAATATCCATTTGGTGCCTATGACATTAGTGGTCTTAGGCCTAGGAACTAGAGTCCAAACCTCATTCCTTTCGAATTGGCTTAGCTCTTCTTGCATGGCAAGAACCCAAAATTCATCATTTAAGGCTTCTTCAACCTTTTTGGGTTCAATTTGAGAGGTGTAACATGTATAGCTAATAAGATTAGCAAGTTGGCGTCTAGTCCTAACACCCTCATTTACCTCTCCAATGATATCTTCTTTATCATGGAGTTTCCTAACCCATGGAGCGGGTTCTTTAGAGTCCAAGAGAGGAACTCTATCAATAGGTTGTGTGCCATCATTGTTGACATTAGATGTCCCAACATTAGGCGACACCACAACCTTCTCCAAAGGAGAATCATCACTAAAAATAACCTCCTCATCATGATCATTAGACTTGAGCCTAGTATCATCAAATACGACATTGGATGATTCCATAACACTTAGAGTCTTTAAATTGAAAACTCTATAGGCTCTACTATTTAAGGCATAGCCAATAAAAATACCCTCATCACTCTTAGCATCAAACTTGCCAAGTTGATCACGGTCATTCAAAATGTAGCATTTGCTTCCAAAAGTGTGGAAGTAGCTAACATTTGGCCTCTTGCCTTTCCATAACTCATAGGAGGTGTTTCTAGTACCGGGCCTTAGGAACACTCTATTTCCTATATAGCAAGCCGTGTTAATGGCTTCGGCCCATAGGTTCCTAGGGACATTGTTGCTAAGCAACATCACACGGGCCATCTCTTGGAGGACCCTATTCTTCCTCTCAACAACTCCATTTTGTTGAGGTGTCCTAGGAGCAGAAAATTCATGGGAGATGCCTAAACCATTACAAAAGGTTTCAAAGGTGGCATTCTCAAATTCTCTCCCATGGTCACTTCTAATCCGTTTAATGCTTCTAATGTTAGAATTCATTTCATTTTGCAATTTAGTACAAAGCATTTTAAACTTATCAAAAGTTTCGGATTTTTCTCTAAGAAAATATGTCCATGTAAATCTAGAGAAATCATCAACACAAACAAAAATGTATCTCTTTCCACCCAAACTTTCGGTTTGCATGGGACCCATGAGGTCCATGTGGAGAAGCTCAAGTGGCTCCTTGGTGGTGAGATACTTACCCTTTTTGTGCATGCTTTTGGTTTGCTTTCCTTGTTGGCAAGGTCCACAAATGCCATTGGCTTTCTTCCCAAGCTTAGGGAGGCCACGCACACAATTGAACTTTCCAAGGGTCCGTAGATCCCTAAAGTTCATGTGGCCAAGTCTTTCATGCCACAACTCAATTTGCTCATCCATGGACACATGATTAGATACAATTCTAGCTTCAAGACAATAGCAATTGTCGCTAGATCTCATGCCTTTCAACAAGGTTTGTCCATCGGGTTTAAGGATAGAGCAATAATCTTTAGAGAACAAGACGGAATATCCTTCATCACTAAGATGTGAAATGCTAATTAAATTGGCTTTCAAGCCATCAACAAATAAAGCATTGGATAAGGAGGGTAATCCGGGAACGGAAATGGTTCCTTTCCCTATAACATTTCTTTTGGATCCATCACCAAAAGTGACATTTCCACCTTCCTCCATAACAAGAGTCTCGAAGAAACTCTTGTTTCCCGTCATGTGCCTAGAGCACCCACTATCCAAGTACCAAAAATTAGAAGAATTTGCCTTCAAGGCTATTTGTGCAACATGGCAAACATTATCATTCTTTCTAATCCACTTAGCAACAATTTTAGCTTTCTTAGTGGTCTTTGGTACATGTGCTCTACTATTTCTAGGATCATGCAAATCAATATTTTCTTTCCTAGAAACATGCATCTTGGCTCTATTCTTTCTCTTTTCAATCATGCTTTGTTTTCTACACATTTTAATATATTGAAAGCAATTTGGTCTAATATGACCATCACAACCACAAAAGTGACAAATAGGAATGAAAAAAGGAATCATACCTCGCCTTTGAGCACGTCCATGTCTTTGTGGATATGTGGGTTCAATCCGTCTTCGTTGTTGAACCGGTCTTGGTTGCTTCCAAGCTTGAGGTTGCATGATTGGTCTCTTTCCTTTGTGAGCCAATTTGGGAGGAGTGTTGGCTTGAGGAACCTTAGGAGGTTGAGCTTGAGTTTTCCTTCTTGGCCCCATTTTCACTTGTGCATTAGAGCTTTGTCCTATTTCTAACCTTTTCTTAGGAGGTTGCACAAATGAAATTTCTTCATTCTTCAAGCTCTTGACAAACACGGTCTTGTTAGAGGTTGAGATTTTCTTGCCATCTTCATACCCAAGACCTCTCTTGTCACTTGGACTCTTTCCAACACCAAGTAAATGATCAAGCTTCTTGGTGCTAGAATCTATCCTAGCCAAGGACTCTTTAGCTTCTACAAGTTCCCTCTTCAAGCCTTCTTCACTTCTCTTGGACAAGTCTAACTCCTCAATTAGCTTATCCTCTCTCCTCTTCAATCTTTCCACTTGTTCACTTAAGTGGTCATTGTGGGCCGAAAGTTCAAGGTTTTCTTCTCTCAACCTCTCAATCTTTCTTGTGCTTTTAAGTGCTAAATCATTGAACTCGGCATGGTATTTAGCAAGCACCTTTTGCTCCACAAACTTCTTCTTGGAACTAGAAGAGGAGTCACTTTCTTCTTCACTAGAGTCAATTTCCTCTTGACTCAATTCTTCCTTTTCACTAGCACTTTTGCTCTTGTGAGAAGATGCAAAAGCTAGGAAGTTAGCCATGAGTTCTTCCTCACTTGAAGACTCATCCTCCTCATTGGAGTCATCACTACTCCCACTCCATGTGGCGGCCATCACTTTACCCTTCTTCCTCTCATTGTGATTCGCACATTCGGGGGCAAAGTGACCAATCCCACCACACTCAAAGCATCGAACCCCTTTCCTTTCGGTCCTCTCTTGTCTAGGCTCAAACTTCTTGAAGGAACTCTTTTTCTTCAAATCTTGTCCTCTTGACCCAAATCCCTTCTTCTTCTTGAACCCCATAACCTTGTTGAACCGTTTCACAAATAAGGCAAGGTCTTCATCCGATTCATGCTTTGCCTCCTTTGCATCCTTAGATGCTTTCAAAGCTATTCCTTTAGACTTCTTAGGAGGAGTAGTGTTGCTAGGAGCCTTCCTAGACTCATATGCAAGGAGACGCCCAATTACCTCACTTGGCTTCATATCCATGTAGCCACTATTTTCTTCTATGGCCGTCACCTTTGATTCAAATCTATCGGGGAGAGATCTCATAATTTTTTGCTTGACTCTCCTATCCGAATACGGGTCTCCGAGTTGATGGCTTTGATTTACTATGTCCATCAATTTGATTTCGAAGTCGTTGAAGCATTCATCCTCTCCCATCCTAAGTAACTCAAATTGAGTTTGGAGGACTTGAAGCTTGGACTCCTTCACCACCTCGGTTCCCTCATGTGCAACTTGAAGGATGTCCCATGCCACTTTGGCAATTTGAGTATTCTGAATAAGCTTGTACTGATTCTCATCCATGGCACACATAATGGCATGCATCGCCTTCCTATTCCACTTAGAAGCCTCAAACTCTTGCGCGTTCCATTGCGCCTTAGGCTTCAAAACATCTTGTCCTCCACCCGCGGGAGTCATCATAGGGAGATCATATCCGTCTTCCACCGCCATCCATGCACGGTCATGAATTTGGCATATGTAGGATTCCATCTTCCCTTTCCATTGGGAATAGTTCAAACCGGTAAGAAGTGGAGGCCTTGTGCTAGAAGCTCCTTCGTGGCCACCACCATTTCCACCGTTTCCACTCATAGTGTTTATGAATGAATGAAATGAATGCAAATGTATGAATGATCAAAAATCACACAAAATGCAAAACACACCAAAATAAAGCAAGGATCACCTATGTATGTCTAGGAACCCGCTCTGATACCAATTGAAACTAAATATACCACGGTGTGTATAAAGCTATCTAGAGGGGGGGTGAATAGATTTTATGCTTTTTACCCAATTTTTCGTGTTAGTCAAAATTACGAAATTACCCTCAAGATAATATAAACAAGCAAGTGTAATATGGTGCGGAAATTAAAATAACACTTGAATTTTTACGTGGAAACCCTCACGGGAAAAACCACGGGCTATGTAAGTAAGCCACACTCGAACCTCGAATCCACTAAATGTGCAAACGATTACAACCTAATCCCGGAAGTAATCACACACCTACCTAATCCCGGTATGAGTGAACCTAGTCCAATTTGCTTGCGATCTAAGCAACCTAATCCCGATTGCTACACACAAGACTTAGCTTCTCTTGAAGAGAATACAACCCTAAGTGAATATATGAAAATATCCAAAATGCAACATAGAGCAAGGGAAACCCTATATGCTTATCTAAGATGATTAATATGCAATCAAGAGCAATCCTAGATATCAAAACTAAATGACATGTCAATTAGTTTAGCTAATCAATATCAAGCACAAAAACCTAATATGCTAGCACAATACAACTTCTCAAACATACATCATACTAATCTCAATCTTGTATTCAACAAATATAAAATCACATACAAGTAATTAAATTGAGATTGCTAGATAAGAGAAACACAAAATATGTAAGATATTAGTGAAAAGCTTACCAAGCAAAGTATGATGAAGAATCCATGCAAGATGTCATCTAGATGATCTAAGATGATGCTAGATGATGATTGATGATCATGGAAAAGGTGTTTGAGTAATTAAAAATGAGTTCTTGGAATTTTTCTTCTCTTTGAAAAATATCCTAAGTATGAAATCTGAATATGAACTCTTGTTATTGACCTAAAGTCAAAGTGGCATATATATAGGGGGCCAAAACAAAGTGTGGTCGTTTTGATAAGTTTGCCCACTATTTGCCATGGGCGCTGTACGTAGGGCGCCCTTGTACAGCGCCTGTACAGCGCCCTTGCTCTGTTTTCACGAGGAAACAGAGTGGCGCTGTTCGTACAGCGCTTTGTACAGCGCCACGTACAGCGCCCCAACAGCGACCCAACAGCGACCGATTAAATCGATCAGGTCTGAACAGCGCTCAATGGGCGCTGTTCGTACAGCGCTTCTGTACAGCGCTTTTGGGGGCGCCCAGTGCAAAAATGCAATCCTAAGTCTAAGCATGACAAGGCAATTGGATATGCAAGATGCAATCAAACTAACATGCAAGAAGAGATGTTAATGAGCATTAAGGCACACATAAAAGACACACAACATATAAGGATTAAACATATGCATGAGTTGTGAGTGTGTGCATCTATCTCTTCAAGACAAGTAAGCACTTAGAATATTACCTTTGGTGCTTGTCAATGGTGAGGTCTTCAAAAGGGCCTAAGCAATAACACAACATCTAAGCTACCCTTACAAAGCATCCCCACATGTGGTTTGATCACGAAATAAGCCAATTAAACACAACGGGAATCCTAACAATAATTTTTAGTCTCTTTGTTGTTTTTAGTCTCTTTAGTTCTTTTTATTGCTTCGGTAGTTTTTGTTTCTTTGTGTTTCAGACTTTATGGACTTCTTCATGCAAAACTCGAGGCCAAGCTACCAGCCAATGAGCATGTCATCAGAAGATAGGATGGGAGAGCTCATGCAAGATGCTATAGCCTTTAAACGGGATATCACGCAGAATTTAAATAACTATATGTTACCTAGCTGGCCAAAGCAAGGAGTTGAGTCTGCATTTGAAGGAAATTTCAACAAATCCATGAAGGCCATAACTCAAAACTACAAAGAAGACTCGTATCAATTGGAAGAAGAAGATCTATTCAAGATCATGCTAGAAATGAACAAGAAGCTTATGAGTATGAGTGAAGAGCTAAGGATGGCAATGGATGAATTGAGAAAAGAGAATGATCTACTTCAAGGAAAAATGATGTCAACTTCTCGACAACAAAAAGAAATGAGGGAGGATTACGAAGGGAAGGTACAACTCTTGAAGAAGAAGTTAGAAGGCAAAGAAGCCTTGGAAACAACAAAGGAGAATAAGCTTCAAGAATTGAACAAGAAACTCATACTTGAAGTAAAGAAGCTCAGAGTCGAAAATGGTACTCTGAAGAAGCATAATGGTGAAGTCTCCTACAAGAACAAAGAATTCAAAGAACAAATTAAGACACTTGAAGCCAAAAAGAGTACAACATTGAAGAAGTTTGAAGAGATCAAGGAGGACTTTGCAATGAGGATGCAGCTAATGCAAGCCAAAATTCAAACACAGGACAAGGCTTTAGAGATATCAAAGAAGAAGGAAATTGACCACCTTGCGGAACTTGCAAGGTCTAAGCAAGAAATTGAAGGAATGATCAAGGAAGTGCTTCCATTCTCAAAAGAAGAAATGCCCAACTTGAGTCAAGCCTCTTCAAGTGCTAAGGTCAAAGAGGCGAATCCTAGCAAAGCAAAGAGGAGGAAGGCAAAAAGGAGGAATAAGAAGCCTCCACATACACCTCCAACAAAGAACCACCAACAAGGTATCATTCCTAAACCTATCACCATGTGCCACCATTGCCATAAGATAGGTCACATTAGACCACTAAGCCAAGAATATGAGAGGCATGACACACAAGGGAATTTTAGACAGAGAGAGAAGTATAGGTATGTTAGGAAGGTATGGGTTGAGAAGCCTAGGAATAGGAAGAGTCCACCTAGGATAAAGAAAATTTGGGTGAGGAAAGACCTAATGAACCAAATGAGAAAGAAGGGCAAGGAAACAATAGGGAATTCATCTACATTTGTTTGGGTTGTAAAGAAGGGTGAATTTCCCAACTTGGTCAAACCACCCTTAGTTAATCCTAACCCCACCCCAAATGCACAATGTTGAAAATATTAGTGCATTTTTTTTTTATGCTTTTTTGTTTAGTTTATTTAATTTGTTTTTTTTGAATAATTGGTGTTTCAAGCTCTTGTTGGCAATTGCATATATTGAGTAGACTTTTATTTGCCAAGAACTTTCTAATATACTTTGTGCGTGTGTAGATTTTCTATTGCTTCTTGAGGAACCCTGTTGTGTTGCTTGGGCATTAAAGCAAGGTTTCTTTATCTCTTGGGATGAAACAAAGACAACTTATGAGTCTTTGAGGGATGAGCAAGCCAATAGTGCTCATAAAAAGGGCGAGAGCCTTATCCTTAGGAAAGCAACATTTTGGAGTTCGAAGTGCGGGAGCACCATGCCACGTCTTGCCTAGACGTTAAATCAAGCGTTTGGTAGGAGGCAACCCACTTTGGTACATTTCTTTCATAGTTTAAAATTTTGTTTTTAATTAGTTGCATCATTTTTGAATTCTTTTATCTTTATTTTATTCTTGTTTAGAATAAGGGTGTGAGATGGATTTTGTTAATGGATTTAGGATGTATGTGCTTTATTGATTAATTTCTGGATGATAGGAATATTGAGGAATATGCCATTCGTGATTGAGCATCTTTTTAGATGATTTTGGGCATGTTAGGATGAGAATGCATTTTGCCAAAATTTTGAAAATACATTGATTATTTATGGACATATATGCATCATTTGCTTTGGATTTGTTGGGTTGCGCCTTTTGACAAATTTTGCCTCATATGAACATTGAGGACAATATCCAATTTAGGTTTGGGGTACATTTGCGCAACACCACTTTGCTTACATTGCTTGGTTTTAAAACTTGAGCCGAATTTTTCAAATTCTTGCGATAATGCCATATTTAAGCATACTTTGCTTGTTGAGATTGTGCTTTACATGAGTAGTGAGGAATTGTGCATCTTTGCCATTGTTTGGTTTAGATTAATGTCATGCCATTTAGGGTGTCATTGAACAAAGTGCGTTAATCTTTTTCTCATAATGTTAGGGTGAATTATCAATTTTGCTTTAAGGCTAGGAATTAATAGTGGAGATTCCCGTAAGGATCACAAACATGGCCTTGAAAAGCGTATTTTGAGTTGTCAAATATTCACTCTTCAAACACTCACTCTCAAATACTCATTCAAGCATGTATTGGTCTCATTTGCACCTAAATATTGCTTGCCATAGAATATTATGGACTACTTGTGGATGCTTTATTTTGCTTTGTAGACAAACCTTTAGAAATGATTTTAGGCAATGCATGTGAAAACCACTGATTGGCCTAAAATACTTCCATACAATCTTATGTGTGTTCTCCCAAGCCCCTTTGAAGCCAAACACATCTTAAGCTTTTCATTCATGAACCACATTTACATGAACCTTATAGCCTACATAATTGACTTACCTTGACCAAACGATTTGCTAAGGCTTAGGGAATCAATGTAAGATCTTATACTTGAAATTGTAAAGGCGTGTACCTAGGCATGTAAATGTGTGCAAAATTTTTTGCAAAGCAAGAAAGCTTGAAAAGAAAAAGAAAAGCAAAGAAAAATAAAGCTTGAAAAGTAAAAGAAAGTGAAAAGAAAAAGATTGGCAAAGTAAAGAAAAGTAAAACAAGGAAAAGAGAACCAAGAATTAGGCACAATTGGCCTAAGAGAGAAGATGGAAAGTGGAATGAGCTACTCAAATGAAAAATTAGAGTAGAATGCATAAGTGAATTGAAATTGTAAGCCTAGACGCCTAATGTGTGAACAATGCGTGTAAAGCAATTGGAACTCATAATTAGAATGTATGCCTTAGTGTAATCATTGGGTTCCTTGTTATCCATTGTCCAATTCTTTGTTTCACCATTCATCTAAGGCCCCATTACAACCAAAAGAAAGACCTTCATGATCTTTAGGAGTGTCCACTTTGTGAAATTTGGTTGATGCATGTTCTTTCTAATTCATGGCTTGCAATTCCATTCATGACCTAAACACATCATAGAAAACAAATGGTTAACATGTAGAGATTGGTCCATTAAAGTGGCTTAAAAAGCACTACTTATACCCACTTGCTAATCCATCTATTCCCTAGCATCTATATTAATTGTTTACATCCATTTCTCTTATCAAGATTGTTAAGCATTCTATTTGTCCTATCACCTTTTGTATGTTTATTTTACTTGCATTTTTGGTGGTTTATCAAACCACATACTATCCACCTACTATGATTTGCTTAATTGCTTTTAGGAATAGTTAATTTATTCAACTAATTACTCTAATTCCCTATGGAATGAATCCTACTTACCACTTTACTAATTTTATATCTTAAGTGGTTTTTCTAGTGGTTAAACAAGGTTTTCAAAACGAACACATAAAACGTATTTTGTTGAGTACCAAAACGATCTCATTAGGGACCAGAGAGAAAAAGCGGTGAGGATCTCGCCAAATACTCCTTCAAGGGATGGCTTCCCTCACCTACTAAATCCTAGACCCTTTATAAATACCCTAACTCAAAATAAGACAGGAGGTTGGACCTAAAAGGAAGAGAGAGAACTTTCTACTATAGAACGACTAGTCTCCTGATTGGAGACCAAGGGTTTTCTTCCCTCATTGTGCTACTATAGAACGACTATGCTCCTTTAGGAGACCCAAAAAGTGAGAAATGTGTGTAACATTGTATCCCCATACTTCCCTACTACTAAAAGGTTGTGCTTACATCATTTGTAATGAGAAAGGCCACTCTTTCTATGAGAATTCATTTATCATCTATTTAATGCCTTGTGAATAGTGTCTAACCCCGGTTTCAATTGGTACCAGCACACCTGGGAACCGATCCAGACTAACCTCTAAGGTAGCCAGGTCTCCCTCTCATAACAGTAACCCTCGGTTGTCCTCACTCAATCGTGTCTACCTCAGCGCCCATTGTACTGTGGTAGAAGCAGGACCAGGCCACCTCAGACCACGCTTGGGCCCCTCCGACCATAGAGCACCGCTCCATCCGGTCTAAATATTGTAAGGAAAGTCTCCACGACTATTTTTCGGATAACATTTTGGCGCCGTCTGTGGGAATACCCAACTGCTGAATTGCGGTGTTTTACTTGCTCTTTTATAATCACGTGCTATTCAACAAACTTGTAAGTACCTTAATTTTGATTGGTTTATTTCATGACAAACCACATTTCGTGGGTTTAAAATGTAAGGGTAGTTTAGGGCTTACTTGGAGTTCAAGCCCTCAAGCACAAGAGCACATTGAAGGTATAATCACTTGTGCTTAACCCTTATTGAAGAGATTAGTTGCACACACACACTTTCATATTGCATTTTTTATGATTGCATTTGTGTTTATCTTAATTGTGTGTTTATATGCTTTATCATCACACCTATACATTTTCATATATTGCATATCTTTTGTGTGTCACATGCTTGGTGATTTTTCATGTTGCTATCCATTTCCATGCATGTTTATTTGATTACATCTAGCTTATTGAAATGCCATGACATGTTAGGCATTATGATGCATGTACCCACACTTGCACTTCATGTATGCTTCTTTTATATGTGTGGTAATTCGTTTGCCGAAGTTATTCGGAAACGTCCGCACGTGCACATTGGTGTGCATGGTGTTACGTGAAGACCGCCCTCAGAGAATGCTCTTTGCTTCTCTTTGATTTCACCACCATTGGTGAAACGACAGTTTGTGATCGGCGATCATGATCGGTGGCCTGACTGCCGAATTAACCACCGTTTGAAATATGGGTTTCTATCCCACATTCGGTGGTTTGCATCGGCGGCCATAATTCGACTGTCGATCCATTCCAGTGGTGATGGTTGGAAATCTACAGTTTCGTTCGGCAGCCTGACCGTCGATTGAAGCTGTCGATCGTGCGCTTTAAGGCAAATTTTTTTAAAACGATGTCACTTCATCTAGGGCTCCTATATAAGTATCATCTTCTTCCTAGCTCGTTGGTGTGAGCTCAAAATCAGAATTTAGAGAGAGAAACTCAAACCCTAGAGAGAGAAGCTCCCAAGAACTCACATTTACTCAACCAAATCACTTCCCATGAGCATCTAGCATCTTCCTAGCATCATCCAAGCATGGGTTTTCTTGATTTCCTTGACTAGGTAATCTTTACATGTTCTAGATCCTTTTGTTTCACATTTATGACATGTTTGCCTAGGATTAGCATTTATTTGTTAATTAAATGCATGAATCTATACTTAATGTTGTTTATAACATGATTGAGTCTTTGATTTTTGGTTGAGATGAGTTGTTTGTTGATAGCTAGCATTTAGGACAATTTTGCCCTCTAGCTAAGTCTATATGATTTTCATTTAGACATTGATGTGTATGACTTATTGATTGCATTTGTTAATTGCATTTATTGTCCTTGCCATATTCATTGACAACTTGTGTTGATTGGCTTTTGATTGACAATTTCTTGATTGCATTTGTTAATTGCATATTTATTGTCCTTGCCATGTTTATTAACGACATGTGTTGAATTGGCTTTGTTTGTTGACAATTAGGTTGCTAGAGTCTCTTTGCATCTAATTGAGTCCTCATGTATGAGCATGTAGGCATTGTTGATAACTAGAGTGTTGATTAGCATTATAACACCTAGTTAAGCATTTAGTATAGCCTAACATTATTTGCATTTTGGATATTGTCATATATTCACGTAGGTTATTGATCTCTTCATTGAGAGTTAAGTCTTGTGACTACCGATGTGTAGTGCTGGACTAGGTTCACTTTTAAAGGCCTGCGGGTAGTAATGGTGGGTTATAGACCGTGAGAGATTGAGGTCAACCTAGGTTGTAAACACCATTGCAATTAGTGGATTCAAGGTTCGTGTGTGGCGCACATAACAGCCCGTGGTTTTTCCCTGTTGAGGGTTTCCACATAAAAATCAAGTGTTCTTTAATTTCCGCACTTTTACTTGATTATTATTGTTTGTTGAATTGGGTTAATAGTGATTAATTTTGACTAATCGAAAAATTGGTAATAATCGATTAACAACCCATTCACCCCCTCTAGGTTGTTTAGACACACGCGAGCATATATTTTCAATTGGTATCTGAGCGGGTTCCTAGACATACTTAGGTGATCCTTGCTCTTGCTTTTATGTCTTGCTTTTGTGTGTTTTGATTTCTACATTCACTTGCATTCATTTGCATACACTCACCCAAACACTATGAGTGAATTTGGGATTAGCAAAGAGGGAGCATCGAGTGTGAGGCCACCATTGCTCAAGGGTGACAATTACTCCTCGTGGAAGGGGAAGATGGAGTCTTATCTATCGACGATAGATGATAGGGTATGGATGGTGATTAAGGATGGATTCACACCTCCAACTGTGACAGCCGAAGATGGAAGCATTGTGCCCAAGCCCAAGGCTCAATGGAGTACTGAAGAGTTTGAAGCTTCAAAGTGGAACAACAAGGCCATGCATGCCTTGCTTAGTGCAATGGATGAGAGTCAATATAAACTCATCCAAATCACCAAAAATGCACATGAAGCTTGGAAAATCTTGGAAACGGCACATGAGGGAACCAAAGTGGTGAAAGACTCTAAGCTCCAAGTGCTCCAAACCTTATTCAAGACTATTAGGATGGAGGAGCATGAGTGCTTAAATGACTTCCAAGTGAAGTTGATGGACATCGTCAATCAAAGCCATCAACTAGGTGACCCATTCTTGGATAGGAGGATCAAGCAAAAGATCATAAGGTCACTACCTCCTAGATTTGAATCCAAGGTGACGGCACTTGAAGAAAATGTTGACTTCAAGAAGATGAAGCCAAGTGAAGTAATTGGAAGGCTTCTTGCCAATGAGTCAAGAAAGGCTCCTACCTC
The DNA here is from genome assembly GCA_030490815.1 of Acer saccharum. Classification (NCBI taxonomy): domain Eukaryota; kingdom Viridiplantae; phylum Streptophyta; class Magnoliopsida; order Sapindales; family Sapindaceae; genus Acer; species Acer saccharum. The sequence continues at coordinate 28,053,227 of CM059878.1, forward strand.
CTCATCTCCCAAGAAGCAAAAGGGAATTGCCTTGAAGACCTCCAAAGTTGAAAAGGAGGATGACGACTCAGATGAAGAAGTGGCTCAAATGGTGATGAGATTCAAGAAGTTCTTGAGGCTACAAAAGAATGACTCCAAGAAAGTTGAGCCAAGCCAAGAAAAGTCTTCAAGAAAAGGCATTCAATGCTTTGAATGTGGAGGATATGGTCATATCTCCAAGGTTTGTGGTAACTTGAAGAATAAGAGAAATGGAAAGGAGATGGCCACCTCATCAAGTGATAGTGAGAGTGTAGAAGATTCTTTAAGTGATGAAGAGCTTGCAAATTACTACACGGCTTTTGGAGCCTCTCATGTGGATGTTGGAGATGAAGGCAAAAATGTCTCTATTTGTGACCTTGAAGAAGGAGTAGATGAAAAGGTAGCTAGAAGTGTGATTGATGTAGTTACGCAAAGGGAAGTTGCTTGTATGACATCAAATGGCCAAGGCAAAGGTCTTGATGAGGAATTTGACTCGATTAGTGAGAGGCAATGTGATGAGTGTTGCTCATACTCATGTGATGATGATAGCTCCGACTTGGAGAGTTTTGACAACAAGGAAAGAATGAGTTATGAGGATTTTATGACATTCTTTCATGACTCCTTGAAGAAGAAAAAGAAGGAGATTTTTGTGTTGAAGGAAGATAATCTTCAACTAAGAGAAAAAGTGATTCTCTTAGATGAGGAAGTAAAACTTGTCAAAGAAAATGAGGACAAGTTGAAGAAAGAGCTTGAAGAAGCAAGGATGTCACTTGCTAAATTCACTTCGGGTACGAAGAAGCTCAACATCATGCTAAGTTATGGGAAGATGCCTAATGACAAGAGAGGCCTAGGGTTTGTTGATGACGAAGTCACACCGTCTTCCAACAAGACAACTTTTGTGAAGGAAATTGTTCCTAAGTTGCCTCCTCAATCTTCTTACCACAAGAAGACTATTGAAGTGGGTGAATCTTATAAGAGTGCTCCTTTGAAGATTTTCAAGGATAAAGAGATGAGGCATTTAGAAGTTTTAAAGAAGGCTAAGATCAAGCAACCTCAAGCTGAAGGAAAAAGCTTAGCTCCACCTTCTCAACACCTTAGGAGGAAGATTGATCTTGGAGAGTCATCCAAGAATGGCAAATTGAAGATGCCAACAAAGGGTAAAGCTCAATCTCAACATTCAAGAGCTCAACACCCAAGCTTTGCTCAACCAAGGAGGCACGTTCAATCGGCTCAACCACCTTAACAAACTAGACCACAAAGGTGCAACCAATTGGCTCAAGCTCTAAAGAGAAGCAAACCGATGCACCATCAAACACAACCTCATCAACATGGCAATGCCTCGATGAGATCACAATGCAATGGTATAAATTCTTACTTTGTACCTACTTGTCATTTTTGTGGTATGATTTGTCACTTAAGACCAAATTGCTTTCAATACATTAAGAGGTGTAGGTTAGAGAGCATGAAAGAAAAACGGTTGAAAAAGAGGGCAAGTTTGCATAAACCTAGGGAACATAGAAACATGTCTATGACCACTAGAAATGATAAAGTGGAACCTAGGTAGGTTAGAAAGAATGAACCCGTTTGCCATTGTGCCAATGTGATACCCGTAGATGCTACTAGGTCCAATGGACTTGGTAAGTCTGTAGGGGCTCTTGCCTCCTTTTGACTTGGTTGGAATTGACCCTATGAGGGGAGCTCAAGCAAAGAGAGCAAACTTGCATGATTTGCCATGTGCAAGAAGTTGATTAAATTTATGCTCTTTAGATAATTGCTTGAGATTGTTGGTTGCACATATATGCTTTCTTTTTCATAATAATTGTGCACAATTGCTTTACTTGCAATCCATGCCATATTTATGCTCAAACATGCATTTTTGGACTAGGAGAATTATTTGGGAAAGTACATATGAATGACCCATAATTTATCTCTATGACATGAGAATTTTATGACATGCTTAAAATGATATGCATGATATGTTTTTGATTGCTTATATGCAAAATGTGTGAAAGGCAATGAGAAGACTAAAATAAATAAGGATCTAGTATCCATTCAATCAATAAGGATTTTATATCCAAATTAGTCTTCTCTCTCTTTTTAAAGGTGTAAACAAGGCTACTATCATACGGATGTTTAATCTGGAAAAATCAAATAGGATCCTTGAATCCATGTCTTGGTTTGCCTTTAAGGATTGATATAGTTGCTCTTAGCTTGAAAATATCTTTTGAAAAACTATATATTGCTTATTCATGACAAAAGGGTACAAATTGGTTTGAATTCTCTTGGAAACCCTTTTGAAGTTTGTTTTGCTAAATACCATTGATTTTGAACGTGAATGCAACATGTCTTGCATGCAAAGCATCTTTGTCACATTTTTTTTAAAAATAAAACTCCTTGAATCTCTCTCAATTACTTGAGTTGTGTAAGGATTCCCATATCTTGATTGGCTTATTTCGTGGACAAACCACATGATGGAGTTGATTGTGTAAGGGTAGTTTAAGTGATTGATCTTCAAGCTCGAGGGCCCTTCCAAGACCTCAAGGGACAAGCACGCCAAAGGTATAATTTCTAGTGCTTGGTTTTCTTTGAAGAGATTTAGTTAGCACACACACACTTAGCATACTTGTTCTTGTGTGCATACTCTTCACATGTCACTTTACACACTAGCACTTTGATTGATATCTTGTTATGTGTATATGTGTTTAGTAATTCATTTCCCGATATAATTCGGAAATGTCCGCACTTGCACTAATGAGTGCTTGGTTTTGCGCGAAGACCGCCTACGGAGAATGCCCTTGGCTTCTCCTTGGTTTTCACCTCTGATGGTGATCGGCGGTTATGATCGGCGGCCTGGCTGTCGAAAGAAACCACCGTTTTGACCTGATTGATTTTTCTCTCGGGTTTGATTCGGCGGTCACGAAACTGCCGAACTAAACCGCCGTTTTGACCTGATTGATTTTTCTCTCGGGTTTGATTCGGCAGTCACGAAACCGCCGAATGAAACCACCGTTGTTCCTCTGGTCTTCTCGGGTTCAATTTGGCGGTTACGAACGGTGGCTTGGTCGCCGTTTGAAACCGCCGATCGGTGCGTTTCAGGGGCAAACTTGTCTTTTCACATGCTTAATTCTTGATGTCTATAAATATCTTACTTTCTCATTATCTGAATAAGTTCTTTGACTCCTTAGAACCCTAAACTTAAAAGAGAGATTTTTGAGAAAAAATTAAATCAAGAACTCACCTTTAAACACTCAAATCAAATCCTTTTTGCATCAAATTTCATATTGCATCTTCTATGACTATATATAATGCATCCATGATTGGGTTTGCATCTTCACAACTTGCTTGGTAAGATTTTGATTAAGTTCATCTTATTTTAGTATTTTTACTATCAAGCTATTCTCTTTTAATTTACTTGTATGTTTCATATGATAATTACAAGAATAGAGAATTGATTGAGTGTTGTATTGTGATAGCTAATTAGGTTTTTGATTAATCTTGATTAGCTAAGCTATTTGACATGTCATTTAGCATTTGATAACTAGGATTGATTTAATTGAATATATCATCATCCTAGATAAGCATCTAAGGTTCCCTAGCCTTGTTTGTTATTTGAATATTCATACATATTCACATAGGTTGCATAATCTCTTCATAGAGAATTAAGTCTTGAGGCTAAGATTGCTTAGGCCTCAAGCAATTGGACTAGAGCCACTTTTAAAGGCTCGCGTGGTAGAAGTGGGGGGTTGTTGACCGGAGTGTTAGACGAGGTCTACATAGGTTGTAAACTCCATTTCAATTAGTGGATTTCGAGGTTCGAGTGTGGCGCACTAAACAGCCCGTGGTTTTTCCCAGTTGTTGGGTTTCCACATATACATCAAGTGTTATTTAAATTCCGCACTAAATTACACTTGCTTGTATTTTTGACTAGTAGGGGCATGTAGGGAAAAAATAACAAAAGTAGTACACGCAGCGGAAGCGATACTAAAAAATAAGATTTAGTGACTTTTAAAATTTTTTCCTTTATGAACCTTAAACCCTTTAATTAATTAAACATGCATATACAATAACAAAAAGTAGATTACCTTTTGTCGCGTGATCCGATTGACTTACGTCGATGGTAATCCGCAAGATCTTCATTCCTAACACGAACGTGGATCACCTAGGAGGGTGGTCTCCCTTTTCTTTGAATTGCAAACCTGTGAATGGACAAAACAAAACTTTTCTTTTCTTTGTAGTCACAAAACAATCAAAAGAATGTCTAAGATTATTCCGGTCACTTTTGAGTTCTCAATCTAATGATCGAAACTCGCGTGAACCTAGATCGATATCGTATACACAAGCTTATTAATGATTAAGCAAATAGTATACTATCAAAGAATAATATAACACTCCTTTTTGTCTTAGTAGAATAAAAAACTCTCTATGAATGAAGAAGAAGAAGAAAAATATAATCTCATGAACACATGTGTGTGGTGGCCGAACCCTATAGCAAGAATAATATAGGGTGGCCGAATTTTGCTTCCTTTCTCCTTTAGGGTTGCCGAATTCTATGTAGTTGTGTATTAGGGTTGGCCGAATTTCATCATGTCACTTATATAGGGTGACCGAAATTCAACCCTAATTCTTTTCAACTTTTTAGACTTCAAACCCTAATATAACTCATAGATATTTTATTCTATTCTTTTGACTAAATAAAAAGACTCCTTATTTGATTAAATAAATAAAATTAATTATTTATTTCCTTATCAAACAAGTCTTTTACTTTTAGGAAATATATTTCCTGATTAGAAAAGATTTGTTTCTTTAATTAAACAATTAATTAATAAATTAATTAATTCTTATTTAATTAAAACAAATGAAACAAAATAATATATTAGGTTAAAACTTTAACCTTGCCGCCCCACTTGAATAGAATTGGGCCTAATATTATTTTCTTATTTCATTTAATCCATTGGACTTTAAATAAAAAGCCCACATGTGAACCAGACCCATTCTTACTAAAAGAAACAAGCCCACATGTCTTTCATTAATATATTAATATAATTGAGCAGCCCATTACTAAAATAATGTGCAAATTATATTCTTAATATATTAAATGCAATTCTAGATGGACCCTTAAATTGGTCCGGTAGAATATATCAAGTGATCCATGCAAGTCCGTGTGGATTGGGGATCTTGGCGGGCCATCTAAATTTAAGCTTCAATAGACATAACCTAATCACAATCAACAAATGATTCACTTAGGTCCGATCCATTAATTTTAACTCATTCCACTAAAGAGCTAAAACTGAACTCTTAAATAAAGATAGAAAAGGAAGATGCTCCTCATTCATACCCTAGACAATCATATTGGAGATAGTGTATCCTCGTGATTAATATCAGTAATCGCCAAGAGTTCATAGACCGCCTATAACTCTCCAAGTTACCATATTTACTCATATGACCACGTTTTGAACTTGGATATTTTGACTTGTCCAGAAGCCATGTTTTCAATAGACACTATCGAAAACTCAACGTTGAGATTTAATATCCAATTACCTCAAAACATCCATATGATGATATTATACTCTTATTTAATTAAATGGAGCCACGATGTCCATATCTATAAATGAAGTCCTCTATCGATTAACAAATGAATATCACCAAACTATCGAGGATAGACTATGCGATATAATCGTACTCATTGATAACTCAAATGATATCACTTGCAACCATAAGTCCATCATTTATCTCAGGATTAAGATAGACTCTCCGATTGTCCTGATAATGAAAAGACTTTTATCTACTGACGGTTCTAGATAAAGCTTTTCATTGTGATCCAGTTCAATGCACCCAGTGCATTAGATCCTTTTGCTCGAAGACACTCCGATGATTTTAGACTCATTATATCTCATTTGATCCCACTCAAATGCTAGCAAAAGAATTCTACAACTTTAACAAGATAAAGGTGCCCAACCTTTAACTTAAGTTGTGAACATTATTCAAGACTAACTAAAGAATTGTGTCTACCACATACATATCCAGATGTACGAACAATTCTTCTTTTCCCATAGTCTTTAGACCTTATGATTATTTACTTTGACAATTATAATATTAAACTATAAATGCTATACGATTTGTTAAACCAGAAATCACTTTATTAATATGAAAAAGATTGTTAATTACAACATTACACTCTTGCTATTGAGCATAATCCTAACAGGGCATTTTCGTAAAATTGACTTGCATGCGAAAATTGGGTAATAATAGCTAAAATCTATTCACCCCCCTCTAGATTAATATATTAGTACACACCTAGTTTATTTGAGAACTTTCAAGTTGCATAAAGTTCGTTTATATGATTATGCAAATGCCTTTTGTGCTAATAGCTCTCTTTGCTAAAGCAACCCGATAGGGGGAGCTCCTTTGCCTATCTCATGACAAAAAGGGGGAGAAGTCTTGAGAGATATAGGAGGAGTATTGTGTATGCTTTGGGGAGAAGTTTGAGAGAGAGTAACCTTTTAGGGGGAGCATTGCACATGCATTTCTTTATATTGCTTTTTTGAGTGCAAATGCTTTTTATATTTGATCACCTCACATGCACTTGATCTTGGAAAGTGCTTTCTTGCTATTGTGTGTAGGTATGATGATCTACGAAAAGATTAAAGACCTTGAAGACTTAGTATCTTAGGTTTCTCTTATTATAACGTAGAATCTACTTTTGTTGACCAATATCGTTTGTTTTCTTTTTGTGAGGATTATTTTGTGAGTGGTTGTTTTGTCATGAAATAGCCAAAGGGGGAGATCGTAAGTTCCTTAATTTTGATTGGCTTATTTCATGACAAACCACATTTTGTGGGTTTAAAATGTAAGGGTAGTTTAGGGCTTACTTGGAGTTCAAGCCCTCAAGCACAAGAGCTCATTGAAGGTATAATCACTTGTGCTTAACTCTTATTGAAGAGATTAGTTGCACACACACACTTTCACATTGCATTTTTTATGATTGCATTTGTGTTTATCTTAATTGTGTGTTTATATGCTTTATCATCACACCTATGCATTTTCATATATTGCATATCTTTTGTGTGTCACATGCTTAGTGATTTTTCATGTTGTTATCCATTTCCATGCATGTTTATTTGATTGCATCTAGCTTATTGAAATGCCATGACATGTTAGGCATTAGGATGCATTCACAACCACACTTGCACTTCATGTATGCTTTTTTTATGTGTGTGGTAGTTCGTTTGCCGAAGTTATTCGGAAACGTCTGCACGTGCACATTGGTATGCATGGTGTTGTGCGAAGACTACCATCAGAGAATGCTCTTCGCTTCTCTTTGATTTCACCACCATTGGTGAAATGGCGGTTTGTGATCGGCGGCCTGACCGCCGATTGAAACCGCCCTTTTTTGTACTGATTGATTTTCGAAATAGGTTAGAAATCGGCGGTCATGATCGATGGCCTGACCGTCGAATTAACCGCCGTTTGAAATATGGGTTTTTGTCCCACATTTGGCTGTTTGCATCGGTGGCATAATTCGACCGCCGATCCATTCCAGTGGTGACGATTGGAAATCTACGGTTTCGTTCGGTGGCTTGACCGTCGATTGAAACCGTCGATCGCGCGCTTTTAGGCAAATTTTTTTAAAACGACGTCACTTCATCTAGGACTCCTATATAAGTATCATCTTCTTCCTAGCTCGTTGGTGTGAGCTCAAAATCAGAATTTAGAGAGAGAAACTCAAACCCTAGAGAGAGAAGCTCCCAAGAACTCACATTTACTCAACCAAATCACTTCCCATGAGCATCTAGCATCTTCCTAGCATCATCCAAGCATGTGTTTTCTTGATTTCCTTGACTAGGTAATCTTGACATGTTCTAGATCCTTTTGTTTCATATTTATGACATGTTTGCCTAGGATTAGCATTTAATTGTTAATTAAATGCATGACTCTATACTTAATGTTGTTTATAACATGATTGAGTCTTTGAGTTTTGGTTGAGATGATTTGTTTGTTGATAGCTAGCATTTAGGACCATTTTGCCCTCTAGCTAAGTCTATATGATTTTCATTTAGACATTGATGTGTAGGACTTATTGATTGCATTTGTTAATTGCATTTATTGTCCTTGCCATATTCATTGACAACTTGTGTTGATTGGCTTTTCATTGACAATTTCTTGATTGCATTTGTTAATTGCATATTTATTGTCTTTGCCATGTTTATTAACAACATGTGTTGAATTGGCTTTGTTTGTTGACAATTAGGTTGCTAGAGTCTCTTTGCATCTAATTGAGTCCTCATGTATGAGCATGTAGGCATTGTTGATAACTAGAGTGTTGATTAGCATTATAACATCTAGTTAAGCATTTAGTGTAGCCTAGCATTATTTGCATTTTGGATATTATCATATATTCACATAGGTTATTGAAAATATATACTCGTGTGTGTCTAAACAACCTAAAGGGGGGGTGAATGGGTTGTTAATCGATTATTACCAATTTTTCGATTAGTCAAAATTAATCACTATTAACCCAATTCAGAAAACAATAAAAATCATGTAAAAGTGCGGAAATTAAAGAACACTTGATTTTTACGTGGAAACCCTCAACAGGGAAAAACCACGGGCTGTTATATGTGCCACACACGAACCACGAATCCACTAATTGCAATGGTGTTTACAACTTATGTTGACCTCAATCTCTCACGGTCTATAACCCACCACTACTACCCGCAGACCTTTAAAAGTGAACATAGTCCAATTTGCTTGAGCACTACACACCGGTAGTCACAAGACTTAACTCTCAATGAAGAGATCAATAACCTATGTGAATATATAACAATATCCAAAATGCAAATAATGTTAGGCTACACTAAATGCTTAACTAGATGTTATAATGCTAATCAACACTCTAGTTATCAACAATGCCTACATGCTCATACATGAGGACTTAATTAGATACAAAGAGATTCTAGCAACATAATTGTCAACAAACAAAGCCAATTCAACACATGTTGTCAATAATCATGGCAAAGACTAAAAACATGCAATTAACTAATGCAATTAAGGAATTGTCAATCAAAAGCCAATCAACATAAGTTGTCAATAAACATGGCAAGGACAATAAATGCAATTAACAAATGCAATCAATGAGTCCTACAATCAATGTCTAAATGAAAATCATGTAGACTTAGCTAGAGGGCAAAATGGTCCTAAATGCTAGTTATCAACAAAAAACTCATCTCAACAAAAAATCAAAGTCTCAAACATGCTAAGAATAACAATAGGCAAGGAGACATGCATTTAATTAATAAATAAATGCTAAACCTAGGCATACATGTCATAAGAATGAAATAAAAGGTTCTAGGACATGTAAAAGTTACCTAGTCAAAGAAAACAATAAAGCCTATGCTTGGATGATGCTAGGAAGATGCTAGATGCTAGGAAGATGCTAGATGCTCATGGAAGTGATTTAGTTGAGTAAATGTGAGTTCTTGGGAGCTTCTCTCTCTAGGGTTTGAGTAAAAAATGGGATCTTGAAAAGACTCTCACTTGAAAAATATTTCTTTCTCTCTAAAGTGAATTTTTGCTCTCCAAAAAGTGTGTGCGGCCAAGTGAAGAAGAAAGCAAAAATATATATATATATATATATATATATATATATATTACATGTATCAGGTCTAGCAAAAAAGGTGCATAGATTATATAAATATATATATATATATATACTAGGTTATGCACGTTTAAACATATATATATATATATATAATATTTAGGTGAGGTATATTATATATGCAAAAGACAAAGGAGAGATTATATGTATATAAATTAACACACAAAAAACGCACTGGATTTGTATCAATGGGAGAAACAAAACAAAATAATCCTGTGAGGTGAGCTCACGAGAGAGAAAGTCAAGCAGTCCAATGAATTGACAAGTCAACTCCACTCATGCATCATGCATACACAATACAAACAAGCTCACATGCAACAAAAAGCACTCAATAAAATAACCTTGAAAAAACAAAAACAAAAACAAAAACAAAATGAAACAGGAGGCCATGTGTGTCCCGTGTGTGTAATGCGGACAGAGACCAAGCTTGGGCGTGGGGAGCCCATGGCTCACACGCCACCCCTTGCTTGGTGCGGCTATCATGCCACATTAAGCCGGCTTTGGTCCCGAGCGTTCTTCAGTTCAGTTGATCTCGAATCTCGGAATTCAATTCCGTCTTTGGAATATTGACTCAGACTCAATCACAAATATAGAAAATTACATAATTTTCTAATTTAAGCTCGGAATTGAATTTCGATTTCCGGTAAAAACACGGAATGTCCCAAATGTCTCAGAAATCATCCGAAACACATAAATAAGTCTTCAAATCACACGAAACTAATCTAGGGACAAATCCACACACAGTTGGACTCATAAAAATATGAAAAATCCCAAAAATAAATTCTTTGAAACACAATGAGATTTTACCAACCATACCAAAACAAACATAAATACTAAAATGCATGGGTTGTGTGTGTGTGTGCACTCTAAATCTCTTCAATTGAGAGTCAAGACAAGTAATTTACCTTACATGAAGCACTTGAAGTCCACAATGAGGTCATTTGACATTTGATAAGGATTTCTTCAATCCTAAGCTACCCTTACAAGTTTGAACCCCATTGTGGTTTTGTCAACGAAATAAGCCAATCAAAAAGTGAGGCATTTACAATCTCCCCCTTTGGCTATTTTGTGACAAAATTAACACTCACATAGCATCCTCTCAAAAACAAAAAAATGTTTGTCAACAAATTTTTTCTACATTACAATAAAGCTCCTAGCCTAAGTCTTGAACATCTTCAAGTCAATCCAATGCTTGTAGAAAAAATTCAACATACACACAATTAACAGGAAATATAACTTCCAAGACCAAGTGTGTGAGGGGTGCTTATAACAAGAGTAATTGCAATTGCCAAAGTAAATCAATACAATAAAAAAAAAATGTAGTCATGCAATGCAATGCAACTACCCCTAAATGGTTACTCTCTCTCTCAAACTTCTCCCTAAAGCATACATAATGCTCCCCCTATATCTCTCAAGACTTCTCCCCCTTTTTGTCATGAGATAGCCAAAGGAGATCCCCCTATCGGGTTGCTTTAGCAAAGAGAGCTATTAGCACAAAATGCATTTGCATAATCATATAAACGAACTTTATGCAACTCAAGTGATTAAGAGAGATTCAAGGAGTTTTATTTTGAAAAAAAATGTGTGACAAAGATGCTTTGCATGTAAGACATGTTGCATTCAAGTTCAAAATCAATGGTATTTGGCAAAGCAAACATCAAAAGGGTTTCCAAGAGAATTCAAACCAATTTGTACCCTTTTGTCATGAATAAGCAATATATAGTTTTTCAAAAGATATTTTCGAGCTAAGAGCAACTATATCAATCCTTAAAGGCAAACCAAGATATGGATTCAAGGATCCTATTTGATTTTTCCGGATTAAACATCCGTATGATAGTAGCCTTGTTTACACCTTTAAGAAGAGAGAGAAGACTAATTTGGATATAAAATCCTTATTGATTGAATGGATACTTGATCCTTATTGATTTTAGTCTTCTCATTTGCTTTTCACACATATTTTGCATATAAGCAATCAAAAACATTTCATGCATATCATATTAAGCATGTCATAAAATTCTCATGTCATGGAGATAAATTATGGGTCATTCATATGTACTTTCCCAAATAACTCTCCTAGTCCAAAAATACATGTTTGAGCATAAATATGACATGGATGTAATGAAATTTCCCTTGATGTAGTAGTGAAATATACCTAGAGGGGGGGTGAATAGGTATAGGCTCCAAATTCTTCCAATTAAAATTAATGCGGAAAATTACAAGGCAAATGCACACTTGATTAGATTTACCAAATGAATTGATTTCACTAAGACAAGAGTTAATCAATTTACAAGATGTGCAATCAATGTAATATATGGAAGATAAAGGAAAGTAAAGCAAAATTGAACACAATGATTTTAACGTGGTAAAACCTCAATGAGGAAACATCCACGGGTTGATACCATAACCACCGGCGAAGCAATCCATTATGTGAAAAAGGACTTACACACTCAAGCTATCACTCATGATATCCGCTCAAGCTATCAACTCCTAATCTACCCTCGGGCTAGTGAATCACCAAGCCTACTTCCTATCCGAGATGTGTCCTACACCTCTAGAAAGCAACTTCCTATCCAAGACGCTCACGTCTCTAGGAAGATTTCTTGCTTGCCTATCCGGATCCTCCCGACCCTAGACAAGACTTCCTTGCTTGATTATCCGAGTCCTTCCGACTCTAATCAAGGCTTCCTTGCTCTATCCACAAAGCTTCACTCACTTTGCTAGAGACTTCAACCTAATGCAAGGCTATGATCTAAAGTGATGCAAGTGATGCAAATACAAACAAATTAAGCTAGATGATCAATCAAGCAAAATGTACATGTTCAATGATAATCTAGAATATGATTTCAACACACAATCACAAAATTATCTAGAAATCAAGACATGCAAATCAATAAGAACAAAGGTATGAATATTCAATTTATCACACTAAAAACCTAGTTCTTAGATCATGAAATAAAACATAGAAAATAACATGAATCACATCACACATATATTTTCTAGAATCAATTTCATGATGAATCAAGTTTAGCACATATATGTTCAAAACAAATCACAAAGCTAAAACTCAATTAACAAATGATCAAACAACCCTACCAAGTGATCTAACATACTTCTCAATAAATTTCATCAATCAAATAGTAAGAATCAAGAGATGATCAAAGATGAAATCGAAATAGAAGAAGTTGAAATTCAAACACTGACCACGTACTGAAAATACTTCAGCTGAGAAAAATGGTGAAGTCAGCTGCCTCTATAAATGCTTGGGGTTTGTAGCTCTCTTCGAGACCAACAATTTTGGTTTTTGAATTGATTGATTTCGAGTTCGTATGAGAGAGACATGATCAAAACAAGTAAACAAAAAATGTAGAATTCTGATGCGAAAATCTTCAAGTGTTCTTCAAAAATTCATCAAAATGTGGAGGGAAGGAGGTGAGCTTAAAAGGAGGGAAGAGAGAATTTTTACGAGCAAATTAGGAGCTGCCACGTCACCACCCCATGGGGGCGCGTGGGGCCCACGGGAGCAGAGGGCTCCCTTGGCCGTGGGGCCCACGGCCTCCCACACGGGCTGGCCTTGTGGCCACACGTGATCTCGACTTCTCTCACGCGCTCCTTCGGATCTTCAGCCCATATCTTGAGTACCCGACCTCCGATTTCGAATCCGTTTTCAGATTACGAACCATGAATCCCTCACGCACGACTACAACAACTACTCAACTTTGAAAAATGGTTGAGAAATCATCTCGGAATCTGACGATGAAGTCAACACAACAAATGAGAACGAAAAGTAGCATAGTCAACTTGTTTGGACTCGAAACCTTATGAATGAGTAACCGAAATGACCAGAACTCAATAAGGCATTAAATAAGAACATGTTCATGTCCTAAACACAAAATACGGAAACAAATAAACACATATTCACACAAGCATGCCATATCAAGGAGATAGTCACAAAGCATGCAATTTCACAATGTTTGTCAATACAAGATCAATGCATGAGCATGCTATGAAGTGTGTGAATGTGTTATACCAAATGTTTGAACCATGATGCAGGGACACACATGTATGAATTGTGTGTGTGTGCGCTAACGCCTTGCAAGAGGATGGAAGTCAAGATTTACCTTTGACGTTTTTCACCTCTTGAAGGCGACTTTTGCACTAGACGTTGCTCTTCACTCTTTAAGCTTCCTTTCTTCAAATAATGTCCTAAGCAACAACTAATACAATCATAGAGTGTTTTGCAATGGAATTAAGCCAATACAAATCATAAACCTTACAATCTCCCCCTTTGGCTATTCCATGGCAAAAGCACTCAACCTCACCATACAATGTTTCACTCAAATAAACTCAAAATGATAGCATACTCTCAATCTCACATTACAAAGAAATTCCTAGACTAAAAAGTCTTCAAGTCTTCAAGAATTCCTCTTTCGGTCTTCAAAGTACCTATGAGAGAAAATAGCAACCAAAAAGAGATCTTCTCTAAAGAAGAATGGTGAGTTATTTAACCAAACAACAAACATAGAAGATATCCCTTATCTCATACACAAATGCATTATCTCAAGTGAATAAAATATGTTCATATTAAAGCATTCCCTTAGTTTCCCAATTTCCAAGAACCAACTATCCTTAACATTGTCAAGAAAGAATTCTTTCTCCCCCTTAAGACAAGAATTCTCCCCCTTAAGACAAAGTCACAATTAAGCACTAAGAGGAATAAGATTCACACAATTGGAACAATTTCCACACAAGGTGTGAAGTATACAAAGACTCCCCAATATCAAACATGGTGAGGTATACATTTTCTCCCCCTTTTTGTCAAGGAATAGACAAGGGACACAAGAGATAAAGAACAAATCGTATAGAAAGCGAAAGTTGAATAAACTAAAGCTCCCCCTTAACATATGCTCCACATATTATCACCAAGTAGATTTGTTCACAAGGGACATCACACAATCACACAATCACACAATCAAGCAATAAGAGAAAATATTTCATAACTTGTCAAAGTCCAAGAGAGAATCATAGATTTTCATTAATCTCTCAAAAATATTCTCACATTGCTAATGAATCAAGCACATAAGCAAAATGTGTGTGTGTGAATGCTTCTCAAATATATAGTAGGAGTAATTGTGATATCAACATGCAAACTCTTGTTAGGATTATGCTCAATAGCAAGAGTGTAATGTTGTAATTAACAATCTTTTTCATATTAATAAAGTGATTTCTGGTTTAACAAATCATATAGCATTTATAGTTTAATATTATAATTGTCAAAGTAAATAATCATAAGGTCTAAAGACTATGGGAAAAGAAGAATTGTTCATACATCTGGACATGTATGCGGTAGACACAATTCTTTAGTTAGTCTTGAATAATGTTCACAACTTAAGTTAAAGGTTGGGCACCTTTATCTTGTTAAAGTTGTAGAATTCTTTTGCTAGCATTTGAGTGGGATCAAATGAGATATGATGAGTCTAAAATCATCGGAGTGTCTTCGAGCAAAAGGATCTAGTGCACTGGGTGCATTGAACTGGATCACAATGAAATACTTTATCTATAACCGTCAGTAGATAAAAGTCTTTTCATTATCAGGACAATCGGAGAGTCTATCTTAATCCTGAGATAAATGATGGACTTATGGTTACAAGTGATATCATTTGAGTTATCAATGAGTACGATTATATCGCATAGTCTATCCTCGATAGTTTGGTGATATTCATTTGTTAATCGATAGAGGACTTCATTTATAGATATGGACATCGTGGCTCTATTTAATTAAATGAGAGTATAATATCATCATATGGATGTTTTGAGGTAATTGGATATTAAATCTCAACGTTGAGTTTTCGATAGTGTCTATTGAAAACATGGCTTCTGGACAAGTCAAAATATCCAAGTTCAAAACGTGGTCATATGAGTAAATATGGTAACTTGGAGAGTTATAGGCGGTCTATGAACTCTTGGCGATTACTGATATTAATCACGAGGATACACTATCTCCAATATGATTGTCTAGGGTATGAATGAGGAGCATCTTCCTTTTCTATCTTTATTTAAGAGTTCAGTTTTAGCCCTTTAGTGGAATGAGTTAAAATTAATGGATCGGACCTAAGTGAATCATTTGTTGATTGTGATTAGGTTATGTCTATTGAAGCTTAAATTTAGATGTCCCGCCAAGATCCCCAATCCACACGGACTTGCATGGATCACTTGATATATTCTACCGGACCAATTTAAGGGTCCATCTAGAATTGCATTTAATATATTAAGAATATAATTTGCACATTATTTTAGTAATGGGCTGTTCAATTATATTAATATATTAATGAAAGACATGTGGGCTTGTTTCTTTTAGTAAGAATGGGTCTGGTTCACATGTGGGCTTTTTATTTAAAGTCCAATGGATTAAATGAAATAAGAAAATAATATTCTGGCCCATTTACTCTAAGTGGGGCGGCAAGGGTTAGTTTAACCTAATATATTATTTTGTTTCATTGTTTTAATTAAATAAGAATTCATTAATTTATTAATTAATTGTTTAATTAAAGAAACAAATCTTTTCTAATCAGGAAATATATTTCCTAAAAGTAAAAGACTTATTTGATAAGGAAATAAATAATTAGTTTTATTTATTTAATTAAATAAGAAGTCTTTTTATTTAGTCAAAATAAAAGAATAAAAGATCTATGAGTTGGATTAGGGTTTGATGTCTTAAAAACTAGATGGAAATTAGGGTGCAACATAAGCCTATGGTGGGCATGTGATTTCGGCAACCCTAGTTATTTCTAGGTTAGGATTTCGGCAACCCTAATAATAAAAAGAAAAGAAGAAGCAAACTTAGGCCACCTATATATTGACAAGTATAGAATTCGGCCACCACATGTGTTCATGATACAAATTTCTTCTTCTTCTCAATTCATAGAAAGATTTTATTCTTCTAAAACAAAAAGGAGTGTTAGATTATTCTTTGATAGTATACTATTTGCTTATTTATCAATAAGCTTGTGTGTACGATATCGATCTAGGTTCACGCGAGTTTCGATCATTAGATTGAGAACTCAAAAGTGACCGGAATAATCTTAGTCATTCTTTTGATTGTTTTTGTGACTAACAAAGAAAAGAAAAGTTTGTTTTGTCCATTCACAGGTTTGCAATTCAAAGAAAAGGGAGACCACGCTCCTAGGTGATCCACGTTCGTGCTAGGATTGAAGATCTTGCGGATTACCATCGACGTAAGTCAATCGGATCACGCGACAAAAGGTATTCTACTTTTTGTTATTGTATATGTATGTTTAATTAATTAAAGGGTTTAAGGTTCATAAAAGGAAAAATTTTTAAAAGTCACTAAATCTTATTTTTAGTATCGCTTCCGCTGCGTGTACTTCTTTGGTATTTTTCCCTACAATTGGTATCAGAGCCTAGGTTGAACCCTTTTAATTAATTAACGTATATATACGTGGATCTATTTCTTTTTATTGTGATTATGCATGTTTAGAAAGAGATGGCACTCTAGGTATTCAAATATATAATTACATGTGGATGTATGGATTTATATATGTTTGTGTGGATTGTTATTGCTCGATTTTGGTCCTAGATTTTCAATATAAATTTTGTTATGGAATTGTAACAAGAAGGGTAGTCTATCATCGCCATAATTCCTTCTTGGTAGATTGCTAGGTTTTATTTTTTTTTATATATAGGTGCAGTATTTTTTTTATACTACTGCAGTTTTTTTTAATTTTTATTATGTGCAGTTTTTTGTATGTAAAAAGGTACTGCAGTGATTAAAAAAAAAAAAAATACTGCAGTATTTTATTTGTTTAAATATTGCCGTAATATATTTAGGTGTTGAAGATTCGAAGACAAGAAGAAAAACGAAGCAACCGGAACCGAGAACGAGCACCGTGCACACCCTAGGAGTGGATTGGGCTGCGGATGGCAAGCCCAAGCTTGGAGGGCTGCGCACGGCAGCCCTGGAGTCTTCATGGGCTGCGCACGGCAGCCCCTTAGTGGGGTTGTGAGTTGTGCACGCCCGTGGGTTGGGCCGAAGGATAAGCGTATGGTTGATGAGCCACTTGAAGAACTTGTATTCCTAAACAATTGTAATTTACTTGTTTTTCTAGGATAGGCCAAAATTGTTGCTATTTAATTTTTGCTTAAATATTACAATATTTGTTATTGTATGATAACATGACATATAGAATAGGAGTGCCACGCATATATCTCTTTTGGTATGAACATGCATTGAATGATTTAGGTATCTAAATTGGCATCTAGATAACTCGGTAAATCATTCTATGGGATTTAATCACACGCCTTAAATAATTGAGTGGGAGAAGGTGTTTTTGTAACACCTATGGCCTCCAAGGTTAGTTGAGCTTTATTATTTATTAGTAATCCCCCCAAGGGGCGTCCATGAATGGAATTTAGCAACATACTTCCTTACAAGGATAGACTAGACAATGGACTCAAACAAGATCTACTCCCCAATGAGGGATTTTCGTGAGAGAAAATTGAGGGTCGATATCTTGGTAACACACTCAATGTAATTTTATTGATATCCTCCCAAGAGTTCTTGTCAGTAAAATTGCAAGGCTAAAATTGAAAACGCTGGTTGTTATGTTAACAATTAGGTGGGACCTAGTCTAACTAGTAAATGGTGCGAACTCCCAAAGGAGGCGTAACATTTATGGGTGTTAGATCACCGTTGAATTTTTATGATTGAGTTATTTATTTAATTCAAGATAAATATTTAAAAGTGCTTTATCATGATTATTTACTTATATATATTTTTGTTATATTCAGAAATCATGACCCCATCCCTAATGAACATCTTAAAAGATAATATTTTAACCGGAAATAATTATGTCACATGGAAAAGGAAAATTGGGTTGTTGCTGCAAGCTGAAAAACATAAGTTTATTCTGTCTGCTCCTAAACCACCTGCTCCTACTTATGAATCTCAAATTCATATGGTTGGTAAAGTTGCTACTGTTAAGACCCGTCAAAAGGTTAAGGAACAACAGAAGAAAAAGCAACTTGGGCCTACCAAGATGGAGACCAAGAAAGTAACCAAGATCAAAGGGAAATGCTTCCTTTGTGGTGAAAAGGGACATTGGAAAAGAAATTGCCCAAAGTCCCAGAACAAGAAGGAACAAGATAATATTAATTATCTTGAAACATGTTTTCTGGCAGATTCTACAGATTCTTGGATCATAGACTCTGGAGCCACAAATCATGTTTGCTATTCCTTACAGGGGTTTCAAGAAAGGAGAAAGTTGAATAAGAATGAAATCAACTTGCGTTTGGGCAACGGAACGTTAGTGTCTGCAAGTGCAGTGGGAGATATTAGAGTTAATCTAGATTCTTTTAGGCATTTAGATTTGATAGACATTTATTATGTACCTCAATTCAAGAGAAATTTAATTTCAGTTTCTTATTTGAATAAATTTGGATATTCGGTTACTTTTAATAAAGTTTTTATTATTAGTAAGAATGACAAAATTATTTACAAAGGTACATTGGAAAACGGTCTATACTTTTTGCATAGAAATATCTCTCACTCGTTAGACACAGAAATAACAGAACCTAATCATAAAAGAGTAAAATTATCAACAGATGAAACCTACCTTTGGCATTTACGCTTAGGTCATATTAACCTTAATAGGATTAAAAGATTGGTATGTGACGGACCTTTGAGTGACTTAAAGGTTGATGATCTACCAACTTGTGAATCTTGTTTGGAAGGTAAAATGACCAAAAGGACGTTCTCTGCCAAAGATGCAAGAGCCACTGAATGTTTA
This sequence comes from Acer saccharum, assembly GCA_030490815.1. Taxonomy (NCBI): domain Eukaryota; kingdom Viridiplantae; phylum Streptophyta; class Magnoliopsida; order Sapindales; family Sapindaceae; genus Acer; species Acer saccharum. The sequence goes on from CM059878.1 coordinate 28,072,703, forward strand.
GGATTGATACCCACTGATGTATGTGGACCTATGAGCATTCAAGCTAGAGGTGGATATGAGTACTTCATCACCTTCACAGATGATTACTCGAGATTTGGCTATGTGTATCTCATGCGACATAAGTCGGATGCTTTTGACATGTTCAAAGCATTCAAAGTTGAAGTGGAAAATCAGCTTGAGAAACACATAAAAATCTTGAGATCTGATCGTGGTGGAGAATATCTATCTGGTGAGTTTCAGCAATATCTTATTGATAATGGGATAGTTTCTCAGTTTTCTGCACCAGGTACACCTCAACAGAATGGGGTTGCAGAAAGGAGAAATAGAACTCTTTTGGATATGGTTAGGTCTATGTTGAGTTATTCAACACTTCCTATTTCTTTTTGGGGATATGCTTTACAAACTGCTATATACATTCTAAACGATGTACCATCTAAGTCTGTTCCCAAAACACCGCATGAGTTGTGGACTGGGCGCAAGCCTAGTTTACAACACTTAAGGATATTTGGTTGTCCTGCGCATGTGTTAAAAGGAAAGACAGAAAAGATGGAGTCCCGTTCGGAAACATGTATATTTGTAGGGTATCCAAAAGAAACTAAGGATATTATTTCTATAGTCCTTCAGATCTTAAAGTATTTGTTTCGACAAATGCTAAATTTCTGGAAAAGGACTATATGAATGATTTTGTGCCTAGAAGTAGAATTGTCCTGAATGAGATGTCAGGAGATACAATTCCACGAGAGGTTACACAACCTAACCCAATTGTAAGTTCCGATCCAACACAAGATCAACAACCTACCATTCCTCGTCGTAGTGGGAGGGTTAGAACACAACCCAAAAGATACATCGGTCTGGGAGAATCAGTGGAGAATCTCCCGGACGACGATGATCCCTATACGTACAAGGAAGCTATGGAGGATGTTGATAGTCGCCATTGGCAAAAGGCAATGCAATTCGAGATTGAATCTATGTTCGATAACAAAGTCTGGTCCCTTGTAGACTTGCCTAAAGGGATAAAACCCATTGGGTGCAAGTGGGTATACAAGAGGAAAAGAGGTATGGATGGAAAGGTGGAAACCTTTAAAGCTAGATTGGTAGCTAAAGGGTATACACAGAAAGAAGGTATCGATTACGAGGAAACCTTCTCTCCTGTGGCCATGCTTAAATCCATTAGGATACTCTTATCCATTGCAGCATCTTTAGATCTAGAGATTTGGCAAATGGACGTCAAGACAGCTTTCCTTAATGGAAGTCTTGACGAAAGCATCTACATGATGCAACCAGAGGGATTCATTGAAAAGGGCCAAATGGAAAAGGTATGCAAGTTGCAGAAATCCATATATGGATTAAAGCAAGCATCCAGATCCTGGAACATAAGGTTCGATCAAGCTGTCAAAGGTTTTGGATTTATTCAGAATCCTGACAAACCTTGTGTATACAAAAGGATTAAGGGCGACAAGTTGGTTTTCCTGATTCTTTATGTTGATGATATACTACTCATTGGAAACGATGTAGGTGTATTGACATCAGTAAAAGAATGGTTAGCAAAACAATTTGATATGAAGGACTTAGGAGAAGCAAGTTTTATTCTAGGTATCCAAGTAATAAGGGATAGAAAGAATAGAACGATTGCATTATCCCAAGCTTCATACATAGACAAGATCTTGTCTAGGTTTTCCATGCAGGATTCCAAGAAAGGTATGTTACCTTTCAGACATGGAATCAAGCTTTCTAAGGAACAAGTTCCTAAGAATGAGCATGAAGAGCAATTCATGAGTAGAGTTCCATATGCCTCGGCAGTTGGAAGTCTCATGTATGCAATGCTCTGTACTAGACCAGATATTTGTTTTACTGTTGGCATAGTTAGCAGGTTTCAATCGAAACCTGGTCCTGATCACTGGACGGCAGTCAAGCATATTTTCAAGTATCTTAAGAGAACGAGAGATAATATGCTTGTATACTCTGGAGGGGATTTGATTCCCGTTGGGTATACAGATTCTGATTTCCAATCAGATTCTGACTCTAGAAAATCCACATCAGAGGCTGTGTTTACTATTGGAGGAGGAGCAGTTATATGGAGGAGTATCAAGCAATCTTGCATTGCTGATTCCACCATGGAAGCTGAGTATGTTGCTGCATGCGAGGCTGCCAAAGAGGCTGTTTGGCTCCGCCAATTCTTGATTGATTTGGAAGTGGTTCCGAGTGCGAATAAGCAGATCACTATCTACTGTGACAATAGTGGAGCAGTGGCTAATTCGAAAGAACCAAGAAGTCACAAGAGAGGTAAACACATTGAAAGAAGGTATCATCTTTTAAGGGAGATTGTTCAAAGAGGTGACGTGACGATTACCAAAATCGCGTCAGCAGAAAATCTAGCAGATCCCTTCACAAGGCTCTACCTCAGAAGAGTTTCGATGGGCATCTAGAGAACATGGGCTTGAGAGATATGACACATTTGCTATAGCGCAAGTGGGAGATTGTTAGGATTATGCTCAATAGCAAGAGTGTAATGTTGTAATTAACAATCTTTTTCATATTAATAAAGTGATTTCTAGTTTAACAAATCGTATAGCATTTATAGTTTAATATTATAATTGTCAAAGTAAATAATCATAAGGTCTAAAGACTATGGGAAAAGAAGAATTGTTCATACATCTGGACATGTATGTGGTAGACACAATTCTTTAGTTAGTCTTGAATAATGTTCACAACTTAAGTTAAAGGTTGGGCACCTTTATCTTGTTAAAGTTATAGAATTCTTTTGCTAGCATTTGAGTGGGATCAAATGAGATATGATGAGTCTAAAATCATCGGAGTGTCTTCGAGCAAAAGGATCTAGTGCACTGGGTGCATTGAACTGGATCACAATGAAATACTTTATCTATAACCGTCAGTAGATAAAAGTCTTTTCATTATCAGGACAATCGCAGAGTCTATCTTAATCCTGAGATAAATGATGGACTTATGGTTGCAAGTGATATCATTTGAGTTATCAATGAGTACGATTATATCGCATAGTCTATCCTCGATAGTTTGGTGATATTCATTTGTTAATCGATAGAGGACTTCATTTATAGATATGGACATCGTGGCTCTATTTAATTAAATGAGAGTATAATATCATCATATGGATGTTTTGAGGTAACTGGATATTAAATCTCAACGTTGAGTTTTCGATAGTGTCTATTGAAAACATGGCTTCTGGACAAGTCAAAATATCCAAGTTCAAAACGTGGTCATATGAGTAAATATGGTAACTTGGAGAGTTATAGGCGGTCTATGAACTCTTGGTGATTACTGATATTAATCACGAGAATACACTATCTCCAATATGATTGTCTAGGGTATGAATGAAGAGCATCTTCCTTTTCTATCTTTATTTAAGAGTTCAGTTTTAACTCTTCAGTGGAATGAGTTAAAATTAATGGATCGGACCTAAGTGAATCATTTGTTGATTGTGATTAGGTTATGTCTATTGAAGCTTAAATTTAGATGGCCCGCCAAGATCCCCAATCCACACGGACTTGCATGGATCACTTGATATATTCTACCGGACCAATTTAAGGGTCCATCTAGAATTGCATTTAATATATTAAGAATATAATTTGCACATTATTTTAGTAATGGGCTGTTCAATTATATTAATATATTAATGAAAGACATGTGGGCTTGTTTCTTTTAGTAAGAATGGGTCTGGTTCACATGTGGGCTTTTTATTTAAAGTCCAATGGATTAAATGAAATAAGAAAATAATATTTTGGCCCATTTACTCTAAGTGGGGCGGCAAGGGTTAGTTTAACCTAATATATTATTTTGTTTCATTGTTTTAATTAAATAAGAATTAATTAATTTATTAATTAATTGTTTAATTAAAGAAACAAATCTTTTCTAATCAGGAAATATATTTCCTAAAAGTAAAAGACTTGTTTGATAAGGAAATAAATAATTAGTTTTATTTATTTAATCAAATAAGAAGTCTTTTTATTTAGTCAAAATAAAAGAATAAAAGATCTATGAGTTGGATTAGGGTTTGATGTCTTAAAAACTAGATGGAAATTAGGGTGCAACATAAGCCTATGGTGGGCATGTGATTTCAGCAACCCTAGTTATTTCTAGGTTAGGATTTCGGCAACCCTAATAATAAAAAGAAAAGAATAAGCAAACTTAGGCCACCTATATATTGACAAGTATAGAATTCGGCCACCACATGTGTTCATGATACAAATTTCTTCTTCTTCTCAATTCATAGAAAGATTTTATTCTTCTAAACAAAAAGAAGTGTTAGCTTATTCTTTGATAGTATACTATTTGCTTATTCATCAATAAGCTTGTGTGTACGATATCAATCTAGGTTCACGCGAGTTTCGATCATTAGATTGAGAACTCAAAAGTGACCGGAATAATCTTAGTCATTCTTTTGATTGTTTTTGTGATTAACAAAGAAAAGAAAAGTTTGTTTTGTCCATTCACAGGTTTGCAATTCAAAGAAAAGGGAGACCACGCTCCTAGGTGATCCACGTTCGTGCTAGGATTGAAGATCTTGCGGATTACCATCGACGTAAGTCAATCGGATCACGCGACAAAAGGTATTCTACTTTTTGTTATTGTATATGTATGTTTAATTAATTAAAGGGTTTAAGGTTCATAAAGGAAAAATTTTTAAAAGTCACTAAATCTTATTTTTAGTATCGCTTCCGCTGCGTGTACTTCTTTGGTATTTTTCCCTACAACTCTATCCACACCTATCCATCTAAAGCCTTTCCAAAAATAGGTCAAAACCGATATTCATCCGGTTTTTGCTTTTAAAATGAATAGATATCAACATATGAGCGTGTGTGTGCATGTGGCTTGTTTTCCCGTTTCTATTGTCAACCCGAGCTTTTTCACAATTCTCAACTATACACCTATAAGCCTTTTATTTTTCATTTCTTTTAGGCTTAGAATCAAAGAATTTTTTTTTTTTTTTAAATGATTCATTTCAACACTTCTTTGATTTTACTAATAAAAACATGTACTCCTCATGGCGGCTTTCACTCATCACAATGGCGTAGCCCTTTCCTACATTGGGTGGCTTCACAACCAAGGTGTGTAGCCCTTTCCATGAGGGTGCTCGTTGATTACTATGTAGTGCCGAAGCAAAATGGATACATACCATAGGTCATCTATCATGTACTTAACAATAAACTTCTAGATGCATCCATTATATACACATATTCAACCACAAAAACTCAAAAACTAAAACATACAAGAGAAGCATTAGTGCACTTTTCAAAAATTAGATTTTCAAGCTCAAGTGCATGATCTACAAACAATAAAAGATACTTGTTAAAGATCATTACTTCTCAAGTGAGTAGCTCTTAAAGACAATGATATGCATTAAAGTTTTGCTCATCAAGCCACTCACAATCACACAAGACATCAATCAACACAAATCATGCCAATGGACATTCTAAGAGTTTTAAACCTCTCTTTGTCCAAGGGCTTAGTGAACAAGTCCGCAAGTTGATTTTTAGTAGGCAAATGCTCTAGAGTAACAATAGAATGTTCAACTAGATCTCTAATGAAATGATGCCTAATGTCTATGTGTTTAGTGCGGGAGTGTTGAACCGGATTTTTAGAGATGTTAATGGCATTTAAGTTATCACAATAAAGTGTCATTTTTCCTTGTTCTATCTCATAATCTTTAAGGATTTGTTTCATCCAAAGTAATTATGTGCAAGCACTTCCGGCCGCAATGTATTCGGCTTCGGAAGAGGAAAGGGAAACCGGATTTTGTTTCTTACTTGACCAAGAAACAAGTTATTACCAACATAAAAGCAACCGCCCGATGTGCTTTTACGGTCATCTATGTTTCCCGCCCAATCCGCATCACAATAGCCTACAAGGATATCATTGGTATCAAATGAATAGAATAGATCAAGACTATGAGTTCCTTTCATGTACCTAATGATCCTCTTGATGGTTTTTAAGTGAGATTCCTTGGGATTTGCTTGGAATCTAGCACACAAGCCAACACTAAAGCAAATATCGGGTCTACTAGCCGTTAGGTAAAGTAGACTACCTATCATGCTTTTATAAAGGCTTTGGTCAACACTTTTCCCTTTTACATCTTTGTCAAGTTTTAAAGTGGTGCTCATGGGAGTTTCAAAATCTTTTCCATTTTCTAGACCAAATCTCTTAACTAGATTTTTAGCATATTTAGATTGATTCAACATTATGCCCATGCTAGTTTGCTTCACTTGCATTCCTAGAAAATAATTCAACTCACCCACCATACTCATTTCAAATTCACTTGACATAACACTAACAAATTCATCAACCTTGGTTTTATCAGTAGACCCAAAAACAATGTCATCAACAGATATTTGTGCAACAAAAATATCATGATCATAATGTTTGATAAATAAAGTTCTATCAATGCCACCTCTCCTATATTGGTTGTCAATAAGATATTGAGTCAACCTATCATACCAAGCTCTTGGAGCTTGTTTAAGGCCATAGAAGCCTTTTTCAATTTAAACACATGATTAGGAGAGTGTGGGTCTACAAAATCCTTAGGTTGTTCAACATACACTTCTTCTTGAAGGTATCCATTGAGGAAAGCACTTTTGACATCCATTTGAAATAATTTGAACTTTTTAATGCATGCAATGGACAACAAAAGTGTAATGAACTCGAGATGAGCAACCGGGGCAAACGTCTCATCAAAGTCAACACCCTCCACTTGAGTGTAACCTTGAGCCACTAGTCTAGCTTTATTCCTCAGAATCTTGCCACTTTCATCGGTCTTATTCCTAAACACCCATTTAGTACCAATTACATTTATATCTTTAGGTCTAGGAACCAAAGACCACACTTCATTCCTCTCAAATTGATTAAGTTCATCTTGCATAGCCCCAACCCAATATTCATCAACAATTGCCTCATTAATATTTTTGGGTTCAATTTGAGAAGTGTAGCAAGCATAGGATATTTGGTTAGCAATTTGATTTCTTGTTCTAACCTCTTCATTTAAATCACCTATGATGTCTTCTTGATAGTGTAAGTTTCTAAGTCTTGGGTGAGAATGTTCAACAACTTGGTCATTTTGTTGATTATCATTTAAAGCATTTTCCAACCCTTGACTTACAACTTCAATATGACTATCATTTTCATCATCTTGACTAGAAACACTACTAGCCACATCAATAGGTGTTTTAGTGTCATTCAACATGTTTTCTTTAGGTTCATTGACACAATTATCATCACACAAATTAAGCACACTAAGATCATCTATCTTCACATTGATAGACTCCATGATAGTCTTAGTAGTCAAGTTAAAGACTCTATATGCACGACTATTAATAGCATACCCAAGAAAGAGACCAACATCACTTTTTGCATCAAACTTTTCTAAGTGATCTCTATCATTCAAATATAACATTTACTCCCAAAAGTGTGGAAGTAACTCACATTGGGCTTCTTGCCTTTCCAAAGCTCATAGGACGTTTATTTTGTGCCGGGCCTTTTGAAAACACGATTTGACACATAACAAGCGGTATTGACCGCCTCGGCCCATAGGTTTCTAGGGACTTTCTTGCTATTGAGCATGACCCTAGCCATCTCTTGCAAGACACGGTTTTTCCTCTCAACAACATCATTTTGTTGAGGAGTTCTAGGTGCGGAGAACTCATGAGAAATCCCTAAACCATCACAAAACTCACTAAATTTTGCATTTTCAAATGCCGTCCCATGATCACTCCTAATGCGACATATTTTCTTGATATCAAGACCTTTTTCATTTTGAACTTGATTACAAAACTTTTTAAAGTAATCAAAAGCCTCGGTCTTGTTTCTAAGAAAATAAACCCAAGTAAACCTAGAGAAGTCATCAACGCATAAAAAAATGTACTTTTTGCCATTAATGCTCTCGGTTTGAATTGGCCCCATTAGGTCCATATGCACAAGTTCTAAAGGTCTCTTGGTAGCTATGTAAGAATTTTTCTTATGAGGCACTTTGGTTTGCTTACCTAATTGGCAAGGTTCACAAACCACCTCAAGCTTTTTACCAAGATTAGGAAGACCTCTAACAATGCCATGTTTTTCAAGCTTTTTCAAATCTTTAAAATTCATGTGACCCAAACGTTGATGCCACAAATCAAGCTTATTGCACTCATGTGCCATGTTGCATGTTAGAGGATTTATCTCAAGACAATAACAATTGTCTATAGACCTTTTGACTCTTAGGACGACATCGCCCTTTTTATCAATTATAGTGCATACATCTTTGTTAAAGCTAACTTCTTTAAAAATTTCACACAAGTGAGTAATGCTTATCAAGTTAGCTTGTAACCCATCAACATACAAAGTATTGCGAAGTTTAGGCAATCCGGGGATACAAATTGTTCCCTTGCTAAGAACTTGCTTTTTGGTACCATCACCAAAAGTAACCCAACCTCCATCCTTTAAAACAAGATTCTTAAAGAACTCTTTGTTCTCGGTCATGTTCCTAGAGCAACCGCTATCTAGGTACCAAGAATAGGAGGAGTTGGCACGTAAAGCATATTGTGCAACATTACATTTAGATGTGTCTTTTCTAATCCACACATTTTTCACAACATGCTTCTCACTCTTACTTCTAACATGCTTTGACTCAATGTTAGGCTTTTTAACATGCACCTTGACCTCATTGGTCACATCTTCAAAAATATCAAACAAAGCATTATCAATTTTCTTATGCATAGTAGAGTGAGGCACAACACAAGATTTAGCAAGCAAGTCATCAACAACTTTTTCAACAACATGCTTTTCCAAGGTCTTCCTAGGTCTATTTCTATATCCATACATGGATGATTGCCTAGGTCCATTCAAAGACATATCATGAAAAGCATTATCAAGTTTGCATTTCCGAATGTACTCAAAGCATCTAGGTCGAATATGTCCTATCATATCACAATGATGACAAATAGGAATAAATTTGAGAAATTTACCATTTGCATTTGCTTCCATAGCATTTGGTCTTCTCACAATTTTACCTCTTTGAAGAGCAACCCTTGATGCTTCACCTCTTGCATTTGAGGTTGTTGCTTCTTGATGCTTAAGTTGTTGAGTTCTCCCATTGAACATCCTTGTTGATGAAGAGGCACCTCCGGTAGCTTTCATAGCTTTACCTTGAGAGAGTGTACCTACAATTGATTCAATGTTTGCTTTGACAAAAGTAGATTTGTTAGATGAAGGAGTCTCCTTCTCATTGATATAACCCAAACCTCTTTTATCACATGGATGCTTTCCACTTTTAATGAGGGTTTCAACTTTATTAGAACTAGATGACATCTTGCTAATCACCCTATTAGCCTCATCAAGTTTCTCACGAAGCATCCTAAGTTCAATGGCATATTTTTCCGCTTTGTTATCACTAAACAAAACATCTTTATGTGATTTATCAAGCCATTGTTCATACTTTTTCTCTTGATTTAAATGCTCATTAAGTTTGGATTTAAGCACATTTTCAAGTTTCTTAGCATTAACAAGAAAACAATCTCTTTGCTTAATTTCTTGCTTCAAGATACCAAGTTTATCATTGCTATCTTTAAGATTCAATTCTAGACTTAGGATCTTGTCTTTAAGTTCATTGAACTCTTTTGAGCCAAGATCATGATTCTCTAACTTCTTGTAGAGGGACATATTGACATTGGATAAACGTTCATTTTCAAAAGAAAGATCATTGATCTTTTTCTCATCTAAGTCAATATGTTCAACAAAAGAAGCCACATAGGAATACACTTCCTTAATCATGATTTTATCACAAACAAAACAAACACAAAAACACTACAAAGAAAGGATCAATCTAAGTGCGTCTAGACACCCGCTCTGATACCAAATGAAATTTCCCTTGATGTAGTAGTGAAATATACCTAGGGGGGGGGGAGGGTGAATAGGTATAGGTTCCAAATTCTTCCAATTAAATTAATGCGGAAAATTACAAGGCAAATGCACACTTGATTAGATTTACCAAATGAATTGATTTCACTAAGACAAGAGTTAATCAATTTACAAGATGTGCAATCAATGTAATATATGGAAGATAAAGGAAAGTAAAGCAAAATTGAACACAATGATTTTAACGTGGTAAAACCTCAATGAGGAAACATCCATGGGTTGATACCATAACCACAGGCGAAGCAATCCACTATGTGAAAAAGGACTTACACACTCAAGCTATCACTCATGATATCCGCTCAAGCTATCAACTCCTAATCTACCCTCGGGCTAGTGAATCACCAAGCCTACTTCCTATCCGAGATGTCTCATACACCTCTAGAAAGCAACTTCCTATCCAAGACGCTCACATCTCTAGGAAGATTTCTTGCTTGCCTATCCGGATCCTCCCGACCCTAGACAAGACTTCCTTGCTTGATTATCCGAGTCCTTCCGACTCTAATCAAGGCTTCCTTGCTCTATCCACAAAGCTTCACTCACTTTGCTAGAGACTTCAACCTAATGCAAGGCTATGATCTAAAGTGATGCAAGTGATGCAAACACAAACAAATTAAGCTAGATGATCAATCAAGCAAAATGTACATGTTCAATGATAGTCTAGAATATGATTTCAACACACAATCACAAAATTATCTAGAAATCAAGACATGCAAATCAATAAGAACAAAGGTATGAATATTCAATTTATCACACTAAAAACCTAGTTCTTAGATCATGAAATAAAACATAGAAAATAACATGAATCACATCACACATATATTTTCTAGAATCAATTTCGTGATGAATCAAGTTTAGCACATATATATTCAAAACAAATCACAAAGCTAAAACTCAATTAACAAATGATCAAACAACCCTAGCAAGTGATCTAACATACTTCTCAACAAATTTCATCAATCAAATAGTAAGAATGAAGAGATGATCAAAGATGAAATCGAAAAAGAAGAAGTTGAAATTCAAACACTGACCACGTACTGAAAATGCTTCAGCTGAGAAAAATGGTGAAGTCAGCTGCTCTAGAAATGTTGGGGTTTGTAGCTCTCTTCGAGACCAACAATTTGGTTTTTGAATCAATTGATTTCGAGTTCGTATGAGAGAGATATGATCAAAACAAGTAAACAAAAAATGTAGAATTCTGATGCGAAAATCTTCAAGTGTTCTTCAAAAATTCATCAAAATGTGGAGGGAAGGAGGTGAGCTTAAAAGAAGGGAAGAGAGAATTTTTACGAGCAAATGTAAGGATTCCCGTTGTTTTTTAATTGGCTTATTTCGTGATCAAACCATAAATGGGGATACTTTGTAAGGGTAGTTTAAATGTTGTTGTTAGTGCATTAGGCCCTTTGAAGACCTCATATTGACAGCACCAAAGCTAATTTTCTAAGTGCTTTCTTGTCTTGAAGAGATAGTTGCACACACTCACAACTCATGCATATGTTTAATCTTTGTATGTGTGTTTCTTTTTGTTGTGCATAAATGATATTTACATCTCTTTCTTGTTTTATGATTGCATCTTGTGTTGAAAACATCATAGCATTTAGGCTTTTTAGGATGCATCTTGTTTGACTTTGCACCCTTTGCATCATTGCATGTGGGATGCAAATTTTGGGGCTGTGCGCTGGTCCACCAGCGCCGGTCGACCAGCGCCGCTCACCGGCGCAAATCGCCCAGTGGCGCGCCGCTGGTAGTGCGCTGGTGTGGACCAGCGCCGGCCACCAGCGCCGATCGCCCAGTATGGCGCCGCTGGTCTGGCGCTGGTGGTAGCGCCTGACGTCCAGCGCTCAAGCCAAAATTGGCTTGTGCGCTGGTCCTGCGCTGGTCCACCAGCGCAGGTTCACCAGCGCACAGAGTGATTTTCTGGCGAGTTTTCAAAACGACCTCACTTCACTTATGGCCTCTATATATATGCTAACTTGATTTTAGGTCATTTACAAGAGTTCTTATTCATGCTTCATACTTAGGATATTTTTCAAGAGAAGAAAAATACACAAAGAACTCATTTTTAATTACTCAAACACAATTTCATGATCATCAATCATCATCTAGCATCATCTTAGATCATCTAGATGTCATCTAGCATGGAATCTTCATCATACTTTGTTTGGTAAGCTTTTCACTAATATCTTACATATTTTGTGTTTAATTTATCTAGCAAATCTCAATTAATTACTTGATTGTTATTTTGTATGCTCTAGATACAAAATTGAGATTAGTATGATGTATGTTTGAGAAGTTGTATTGTGCTAGCATATTAGGTTTTATACTTGATATTGATTAGCTTAACTATTTGACATGTCATTTAGTTTTGATATCTAGGATTGTTCTTAATTGCATATTAATCATCTTAGATAAGCATATAGGGTTTCCCTTGCTCTATGTTGCATTTTGGATATTTTCATATATTCACTTAGGGTTGTATTCTCTTCAAGAGAAGCTAAGTCTTGTGTGTAGCAATCGGGATTAGGTTGCTTAGATCGCAAGCAAATTGGACTAGGTTCACTCATACCGGGATTAGGTAGGTGTGTGATTACTTCCGGGATTAGGTTGTAATCGTTTGCACATTTAGTGGATTCGAGGTTCGAGTGTGGCTTACTTACATAGCCCGTGGTTTTTCCCGTGAGGGTTTCCACGTAAAAATTCAAGTGTTAATTTAATTTCCGCACCATATTACACTTGCTTGTTTATATTATCTTGAGGGTAATTTCGTAATTTTGACTAACACGAAAAATTGGGTAAAAAGCGTAAAATCTATTCACCCCCCCTCTAGATAGCTTTATACACACCGTGGTATATTTAGTTTCAATTGGTATCAGAGCGGGTTCCTAGACATACATAGGTGATCCTTGCTTTATTTTGGTGTGTTTTGCATTTTGTGTGATTTTTGATTATTCATACATTTGCATTCATTTCATTCATTCATAAACACTATGAGTGGAAACGGTGGAAATGGTGGTGGCCACGAAGGAGCTTCTAGCACAAGGCCTCCACTTCTTACCGGTTTGAACTATTCCCAATGGAAAGGGAAGATGGAATCCTACATATGCCAAATTCATGACCGTGCATGGATGGCGGTGGAAGATGGATATGATCTCCCTATGATGACTCCCGCGGGTGGAGGACAAGATGTGTTGAAGCCTAAGGCGCAATGGAACGCGCAAGAGTTTGAGGCTTCTAAGTGGAATAGGAAGGCGATGCATGCCATTATGTGTGCAATGGATGAGAATCAGTACAAGCTTATTCAGAATACTCAAATTGCCAAAGTGGCATGGGACATCCTTCAAGTTGCACATGAGGGAACCGAGGTGGTGAAGGAGTCCAAGCTTCAAGTCCTCCAAACTCAATTTGAGTTACTTAGGATGGGAGAGGATGAATGCTTCAACGACTTCGAAATCAAATTGATGGACATAGTAAATCAAAGCCATCAACTTGGAGACCCGTATTCGGATAGGAGAGTCAAGCAAAAAATTATGAGATCTCTCCCCGATAGGTTTGAATCAAAGGTGACGGCCATAGAAGAAAATAGTGGCTACATGGATATGAAGCCAAGTGAGGTAATTGGGCGTCTCCTTGCATATGAGTCTAGGAAGGCTCCTAGCAACACTACTCCTCCTAAGAAGTCTAAAGGAATAGCTTTGAAAGCATCTAAGGATGAAAAGGAGGCAAAGCATGAATCGGATGAAGACCTTGCCTTATTTGTGAAACGGTTCAACAAGGTTATGGGGTTCAAGAAGAAGAAGTGTAAGGATTCCCGTTGTTTTTAATTGGCTTATTTCGTGATCAAATCATAAATGGGGATACTTTGTAAGGGTAGTTTAAATGTTGTTGTTAGTGCATTAGGCCCTTTGAAGACCTCATTATTGACAAGCACCAAAGGTAATATTCTAAGTGCTTTCTTGTCTTGAAGAGATAGTTGCACACACTCACAACTCATGCATATGTTTAATCTTTGTATGTTGTGTTTCTTTTTGTTGTGCATAAATGATTATTTACATCTCTTCTTGCTTGATTTTATGATTGCATCTTGTGTTGAAAACATCATAGCATTTAGGCTTTTAGGATGCATCTTGTTTGACTTTGCACCCCTTGCATGATTGCATGTGGGATGCAAATTTTGGGGCTGTGCGCTGGTCCACCAGCGCCGGTCGACCAGCGCCGCTCACCGGCGCAAATCGCCCAGTGGCGCGCCGCTGGTCGTGCGCTGGTGTGGACCAGCGCCGGCCACCAGCGCCGATCGCCCAGTATGGCGCCGCTGGACTGGCGCTGGTGGCTGCGCCTGACGTCCAGCGCTCAAGCCAAAATTGGCTTGTGCGCTGGTCCTGCGCTGGTCCACCAGCGCAGGTCCACCAGCGCACAGAGTGATTTTTCTGGCGAGTTTTCAAAACGACCTCACTTCACTTATGGCCTCTATATATATGCTAACTTGATTTTAGGTCATTACAAGAGTTCTTATTCATGCTTCATACTTAGGATATTTTTCAAGAGAAGAAAAATACACAAAGAACTCATTTTTAATTACTCAAACACAATTTCATGATCATCAATCATCATCTAGCATCATCTTAGATCATCTAGATGTCATCTAGCATGGAATCTTCATCATACTTTGCTTGGTAAGCTTTTCACTAATATCTTACATATTTTGTGTTTAATTTATCTAGCAAATCTCAATTAATTACTTGATTGTTATTTTGTATGCTCTAGATACAAAATTGAGATTAGTATGATGTATGTTTGAGAAGTTGTATTGTGCTAGCATATTAGGTTTTATACTTGATATTGATTAGCTTAACTATTTGACATGTCATTTAGTTTTGATATCTAGGATTGTTCTTAATTGCATATTAATCATCTTAGATAAGCATATAGGGTTTCCCTTGCTCTATGTTGCATTTTGGATATTTTCATATATTCACTTAGGGTTGTATTCTCTTCAAGAGAAGCTAAGTCTTGTGTGTAGCAATCGGGATTAGGTTGCTTAGATCGCAAGCAAATTGGACTAGGTTCACTCATACCGGGATTAGGTAGGTGTGTGATTACTTCCGGGATTAGGTTGTAATCGTTTGCACATTTAGTGGATTCGAGGTTCGAGTGTGGCTTACTTACATAGCCCGTGGTTTTTCCCGTGAGGGTTTCCACGTAAAAATTCAAGTGTTAATTTAATTTCCGCACCATATTACACTTGCTTGTTTATATTATCTTGAGGGTAATTTCGTAATTTTGACTAACACGAAAAATTGGGTAAAAAGCGTAAAATCTATTCACCCCCCCTCTAGATAGCTTTATACACACCGTGGTATATTTAGTTTCAATTGGTATCAGAGCGGGTTCCTAGACATACATAGGTGATCCTTGCTTTATTTTGGTGTGTTTTGCATTTTGTGTGATTTTTGATTATTCATACATTTGCATTCATTTCATTCATTCATAAACACTATGAGTGGAAACGGTGGAAATGGTGGTGGCCACGAAGGAGCTTCTAGCACAAGGCCTCCACTTCTTACCGGTTTGAACTATTCCCAATGGAAAGGGAAGATGGAATCCTACATATGCCAAATTCATGACCGTGCATGGATGGCGGTGGAAGACGGATATGATCTCCCTATGATGACTCCCGCGGGTGGAGGACAAGATGTTTTGAAGCCTAAGGCGCAATGGAACGCGCAAGAGTTTGAGGCTTCTAAGTGGAATAGGAAGGCGATGCATGCCATTATGTGTGCCATGGATGAGAATCAGTACAAGCTTATTCAGAATACTCAAATTGCCAAAGTGGCATGGGACATCCTTCAAGTTGCACATGAGGGAACCGAGGTGGTGAAGGAGTCCAAGCTTCAAGTCCTCCAAACTCAATTTGAGTTACTTAGGATGGGAGAGGATGAATGCTTCAACGACTTCGAAATCAAATTGATGGACATAGTAAATCAAAGCCATCAACTCGGAGACCCGTATTCGGATAGGAGAGTCAAGCAAAAAATTATGAGATCTCTCCCCGATAGGTTTGAATCAAAGGTGACGGCCATAGAAGAAAATAGTGGCTACATGGATATGAAGCCAAGTGAGGTAATTGGGCGTCTCCTTGCATATGAGTCTAGGAAGGCTCCTAGCAACACTACTCCTCCTAAGAAGTCTAAAGGAATAGCTTTGAAAGCATCTAAGGATGAAAAGGAGGCAAAGCATGAATCGGATGAAGACCTTGCCTTATTTGTGAAACGGTTCAACAAGGTTATGGGGTTCAAGAAGAAGAAGGGATTTGGGTCAAGAGGACAAGATTTGAAGAAAAAGAGTTCCTTCAAGAAGTTTGAGCCTAGACAAGAGAGGACCGAAAGGAAAGGGGTCCGATGCTTTGAGTGTGGTGGGATTGGTCACTTTGCCCCCGAATGTGCGAATCACAATGAGAGGAAGAAGGGTAAAGTGATGGCCGCCACATGGAGTGGGAGTAGTGATGACTTCCAATGAGGAAGATGAGTCTTCAAGTGAGGAAGAGCTCATGGCTAACTTCCTAGCTTTTGCATCTTCTCACAAGAGCAAAAGTGCTAGTGAAAAGGAAGATTTGAGTCAAGAGGAAATTGACTCTAGTGAAGAAGAAAGTGACTCCTCTTCTAGTTCCAAGAAGAAGTTTGTGGAGCAAAAGGTGCTTGCTAAATACCATGCCGAGTTCAATGATTTAGCACTTAAAAGCACAAGAAAGATTGAGAGGTTGAGAGAAGAAAACCTTGAACTTTCGGCTCACAATGACCACTTAAGTGAACAAGTGGAAAGATTGAAGAGGAGAGAGGATAAGTTAATTGAGGAGTTAGACTTGTCCAAGAGAAGTGAAGAAGGCTTGAAGAGGGAACTTGTAGAAGCTAAAGGGTCCTTGGCTAGGATAGATTCTAGCACCAAGAAGCTTGATCATTTACTTGGTGTTGGAAAGAGTCCAAGTGACAAGAGAGGTCTTGGGTATGAAGATGGCAAGAAAATCTCAACCTCTAACAAGACCATATTTGTCAAGAGCTTGAAGAATGAAGAAACTTCATTTGTGCAACCTCCTAGGAAGAAGTTAGAAATAGGACAAAGTTCTAATGCACAAGTGAAAATGGGGCCAAGAAGGAAAACTCAAGCTCAACCTCCTAAGGTTCCTCAAGCCAACACTCCTCCCAAATTGGCTCACAAAGGAAAGAGACCAATCATGCAACCTCAAGCTTGGAAGCAACCAAGACCGGTTCAACAACGAAGATGGATTGAACCCTCATATCCACAAAGACATGGACGTACTCAAAGGCGAGGTATGATTCCTTTTTTCATTCCTATTTGTCACTTTTGTGGTTGTGATGGTCATATTAGACCAAATTGCTTTCAATATATTAAAATGTGTAGAAAACAAAGCATGATTGAAAAGAGAAAGAATAGAGCCAAGATGCATGTTTCTAGGAATGAAAATGTTGATTTGCATGATCCTAGAAATAGTAGAGCACATGTACCAAAGACCACTAAGAAAGCTAAAATTGTTGCTAAGTGGATTAGAAAGAATGAAAATGTTTGCCATGTTGCACAAATAGCCTTGAAGGCAAATTCTTCTAATTTTTGGTACTTGGATAGTGGGTGCTCTAGGCACATGACGGGAAACAAGAGTTTCTTCGAGACTCTTGTTATGGAGGAAGGTGGAAATGTCACTTTTGGTGATGGATCCAAAAGAAATGTTGTAGGGAAAGGAACCATTTCCGTTCCCGGATTACCCTCCTTATCCAATGCTTTATTTGTTGATGGCTTGAAAGCCAATTTAATTAGCATTTCACATCTTAGTGATGAAGGATATTCCGTCTTGTTCTCTAAAGATTATTGCTCTATCCTTAAACCCGATGGACAAACCTTGTTGAAGGGCATGAGATCTAGCGACAATTGTTATTGTCTTGAAGCTAGAATTGTATCTAATCATGTGTCCATGGATGAGCAAATTGAGTTGTGGCATGAAAGACTTGGCCACATGAACTTTAGGGATCTACGGACCCTTGGAAAGTTCAATTGTGTGCGTGGCCTCCCTAAGCTTGGGAAGAAAGCCAATGGTATTTGTGGACCTTGCCAACAAGGAAAGCAAACCAAAAGCATGCACAAAAAGGGTAAGTATCTCACCACCAAGGAGCCACTTGAGCTTCTCCACATGGACCTCATGGGTCCCATGCAAACCGAAAGTTTGGGTGGAAAGAGATACATTTTTGTTTGTGTTGATGATTTCTCTAGATTTACATGGACATATTTTCTTAGAGAAAAATCCGAAACTTTTGATAAGTTTAAAATGCTTTGTACTAAATTGCAAAATGAAATGAATTCTAACATTAGAAGCATTAAACGGATTAGAAGTGACCATGGGAGAGAATTTGAGAATGCCACCTTTGAAACCTTTTGTAATGGTTTAGGCATCTCCCATGAATTTTCTGCTCCTAGGACACCTCAACAAAATGGAGTTGTTGAGAGGAAGAATAGGGTCCTCCAAGAGATGGCCCGTGTGATGTTGCTTAGCAACAATGTCCCTAGGAACCTATGGGCCGAAGCCATTAACACGGCTTGCTATATAGGAAATAGAGTGTTCCTAAGGCCCGGTACTAGAAACACCTCCTATGAGTTATGGAAAGGCAAGAGGCCAAATGTTAGCTACTTCCACACTTTTGGAAGCAAATGCTACATTTTGAATGACCGTGATCAACTTGGCA
The DNA here is from genome assembly GCA_030490815.1 of Acer saccharum. Taxonomy (NCBI): domain Eukaryota; kingdom Viridiplantae; phylum Streptophyta; class Magnoliopsida; order Sapindales; family Sapindaceae; genus Acer; species Acer saccharum. The sequence continues at coordinate 28,091,362 of CM059878.1, forward strand.
AGTTTGATGCTAAGAGTGATGAGGGTATTTTTATTGGCTATGCCTTAAATAGTAGAGCCTATAGAGTTTTCAATTTAAAGACTCTAAGTGTTATGGAATCATCCAATGTCGTATTTGATGATACTAGGCTCAAGTCTAATGATCATGAGGAGGAGGTTATTTTTAGTGATGATTCTCCTTTGGAGAAGGTTGTGGTGTCGCCTAATGTTGGGACATCTAATGTCAACAATGATGGCACACAACCTATTGATAGAGTTCCTCTCTTGGACTCTAAAGAACCCGCTCCATGGGTTAGGAAACTCCATGATAAAGAAGATATCATTGGAGAGGTAAATGAGGGTGTTAGGACTAGACGCCAACTTGCTAATCTTATTAGCTATACATGTTACACCTCTCAAATTGAACCCAAAAAGGTTGAAGAAGCCTTAAATGATGAATTTTGGGTTCTTGCCATGCAAGAAGAGCTAAACCAATTCGAAAGGAATGAGGTTTGGACTCTAGTTCCTAGGCCTAAGACCACTAATGTCATAGGCACCAAATGGATATTTAGGAACAAATCCGATGAGGATGGCAACATAGTGCGGAACAAGGCTAGACTTGTAGCACAAGGGTACTCTCAAATTGAGGGTATCGACTTTGAGGAGACTTTTGCTCCCGTTGCCCGCTTAGAGTCCATTAGGCTTCTCTTGTCCATCTCTTGTGTGCACAAGTTCAAATTGCACCAAATGGACGTCAAGAGTGCCTTCCTCAATGGCTTCTTGCAAGAGGAAGTGTTTGTTGAACAACCTAAGGGGTTTGTGGATGCACACCACCCCAATCATGTCTATCGCCTCAAGAAGGCACTTTATGGGTTGAAACAAGCACCGAGGGCTTGGTATGAGCGCCTCACTCAATTTCTTGTTGACAACAACTACACAAGAGGTAGTGTTGACAAGACACTATTCATCAAGAGAGACAATGATGAGCTTTTCATAGCTCAAATATATGTTGATGATATAGTTTTTGGCTCCACCAACAACACCAAAGTCCAACAATTTGTTGATGTCATGTCTCTTGAATTTGAGATGAGTCTTGTTGGTGAGCTTAGTTACTTCCTAGGTTTGCAAATTAGGCAAATGCATGATGGGATTTTCATAACCCAAGCCAAATATGCTAAGAACCTAGTGAAGAAGTTTGGTTTAGAGAAAGCCAAACATTGTGATACACCCATGAGTACCACTTTGAAGCTAAGCAAGGATGCTAGTGGTAAAAGTGTGGAACAAACTCTATATCGTGGCATGATAGGTAGCTTGCTTTATTTGACCGCAAGTAGGCCCGATATATCTTTTAGTGTGGGTGTGTGTGCTAGGTACCAAGCGGATCCTAAGGAGTCCCACCTCTCTTGTCGTGAAGAGGATCATTCGCTATGTGAATGGGACATCCAACTATGGGATTTGGTACTCTTTTGACACTAATGCTAGTCTAGTTGGCTTTAGTGATGCGGATTGGGCAGGAAATTGTGATGATAGGAAGAGCACATCGGGCGGTTGCTTCTTTCTAGGCAACAACTTGGTGTCTTGGTTTTGCAAGAAGCAAAACTCGATTTCCTTGTCCACGGCCGAGGCCGAGTACATAGCCGCGGGGAGTGGATGCACACAACTCCTATGGATGAAACAAATGCTTGTAGACTACGGATTCAACCAAGGTACTCTCACTCTCTTTTGTGATAACATGAGTGCTATTAATATTTCCAAGAATCCGGTTCAACATTCTAGAACTAAGCATATTGACATCCGCCATCACTTCATTAGAGAGCTTGTTGAAAATAAATGCATAGTACTTGAACATGTAGGTACTAATGATCAACTTGCGGACTTATTTACTAAACCCTTAGATGCTACTCGATTTAAAACTCTTAGTAGATCTATTGGGATATGTCTTGTGGAGTGATGTTCTATGATTGACCCCATATGGGGAACTCAAGCAAAGAGAGCTATTTTGCATTCATGTAACTTGCAAAAAATTTGAAATAACTTATGCCTCTTCTTTTGATTGCTTGAGTAAGCTTGGTTGTACATATGTATATATGCTTTCAAATTCTATAAGTGTGAACCTTGCTTGTCTACAATCCATGTCATATTTATGTTCAAACATGCATTTTTGGACTAGGAGATTTACATAGGAAGTATGATGTGAATGACCTATAGTTATCTCCATGACATGATGTTTCTTAAATAACATGCTATGCTAAATGAAAAAGCATGAAATTCATACAACATGCTCACATGAAAAGCATGAATTGATGATTGCATATTCTTAAAAATGCAAAACTTGTGTGAAAGCTAATGAGACTCAAAATGAATAAAGGATCTTGTATCCGTTCAAAGGAATTTACATTCCAAATGTCTCTCTTTCTTTATTAGTTGAACATGGTTACTATCATACGGATATCTTATCCGGAAAAATCTAATAGGGTGCAAAGTCGCTCATGCCATGTTTCGCTTATAAAGTTGGATATAGTTGCTCTTAAATTGAAATCAATAATCTCTATATCCTTGCTTTTCCTATGACATTGGTGAAATTGGTTTGAATTCGAATTAGAAACCTTTGTCATTTGCTTTGCCAAATACCATTGTATTTTGGACTTGAATGCTATATGTCTTGTATGCAAAGCATGTTGGATTCACACATTTTCTCAAATAAATCTCCTTGTTTCTCTCAAATTAATTGAAGTGCATAACGTGACTTATATGTATATGCATATCTTGCATGCTTCTATCTCTCGTTGCTATGAGTGACCCGGTTGGGGACTACTCCTTTGCCTATATCATGACAAAAAGGGGGAGTAGGATATTGTAAGGGGAGTTGCAAAATAGAGAAGCTATTGTGCACTTTGGGGAGATAAAACATTGAGGGGGAGTAACCCTTTGAGGGGGAGCATTGCATTTATCATACATTGCATACATTTGCTAATGTTGTGCCTAAATTCTAAAAATGCAAATGCTTGGTATTATTCTCACATGATTAATCTCACACTTTACTTGAATTGGAATGTTAGAAACTCTTTTCAGGGATTGATTATTCTACAAGAGGATTGAAGACTTCAAGTTGCATTCTCTTATCTCTTTGTAATGTAGAATATCATTGTAATCCCGTAGTTTCTATTTTGTTGTGAGGATTTAATGTGAGTGATGGTTTTGTCACGAAATAGCCAAAGGGGGAGATTGTAAGGATTCCCGTTGTTTTTAATTGGCTTATTTCGTGATCAAATCATAAATGGGGATACTTTGTAAGGGTAGTTTAAATGTTGTTGTTAGTGCATTAGGCCCTTTGAAGACCTCATTATTGACAAGCACCAAAGGTAATTTTCTAAGTGCTTTCTTGTCTTGAAGAGATAGTTGCACACACTCACAACTCATGCATATGTTTAATCTTTGTATGTTGTGTTTCTTTTTGTTGTGCATAAATGATTATTTACATCTCTTCTTGCTTGATTTTATGATTGCATCTTGTGTTGAAAACATCATAGCATTTAGGCTTTTAGGATGCATCTTGTTTGACTTTGCACCCCTTGCATGATTGCATGTGGGATGCAAATTTTGGGGCTGTGCGCTGGTCCACCAGCGCCGGTCGACCAGCGCCGCTCACCGGCGCAAATCGCCCAGTGGCGCGCCGCTGGTCGTGCGCTGGTGTGGACCAGCGCCGGCCACCAGCGCCGATCGCCCAGTATGGCGCCGCTGGACTGGCGCTGGTGGCTGCGCCTGACGTCCAGCGCTCAAGCCAAAATTGGCTTGTGCGCTGGTCCACCAGCGCAGGTCCACCAGCGCACAGAGTGATTTTCTGGCGAGTTTTCAAAACGACCTCACTTCACTTATGGCCTCTATATATATGCTAACTTGATTTTAGGTCATTCACAAGAGTTCTTATTCATGCTTCATACTTAGGATATTTTTCAAGAGAAGAAAAATACACAAAGAACTCATTTTTAATTTACTCAAACACAATTTCATGATCATCAATCATCATCTAGCATCATCTTAGATCATCTAGATGTCATCTAGCATGGAATCTTCATCATACTTTGCTTGGTAAGCTTTTCACTAATATCTTACATATTTTGTGTTTAATTTATCTAGCAAATCTCAATTAATTACTTGATTGTTATTTTGTATGCTCTAGATACAAAATTGAGATTAGTATGATGTATGTTTGAGAAGTTGTATTGTGCTAGCATATTAGGTTTTATACTTGATATTGATTAGCTTAACTATTTGACATGTCATTTAGTTTTGATATCTAGGATTGTTCTTAATTGCATATTAATCATCTTAGATAAGCATATAGGGTTTCCCTTGCTCTATGTTGCATTTTGGATATTTTCATATATTCACTTAGGGTTGTATTCTCTTCAAGAGAAGCTAAGTCTTGTGTGTAGCAATCGGGATTAGGTTGCTTAGATCGCAAGCAAATTGGACTAGGTTCACTCATACCGGGATTAGGTAGGTGTGTGATTACTTCCGGGATTAGGTTGTAATCATTTGCACATTTAGTGGATTCGAGGTTCGAGTGTGGCTTACTTACATAGCCCGTGGTTTTTCCCGTGAGGGTTTCCACGTAAAAATCAAGTGTTGATTTATATTTCCGCACCATATTACACTTGCTTGTTTATATTATCTTGAGGGTAAATTCGTAATTTTGACTAACACGAAAAATTGGGTAAAAAGCGTAAAATCTATTCACCCCCCCTCTAGATAGCTTTATACACACCGTGGTATATTTAGTTTCAAGAAGGGATTTGGGTCAAGAGGACAAGATTTGAAGAAAAAGAGTTCCTTCAAGAAGTTTGAGCCTAGACAAGAGAGGACCGAAAGGAAAGGGGTCCGATGCTTTGAGTGTGGTGGGATTGGTCACTTTGCCCCCGAATGTGCGAATCACAATGAGAGGAAGAAGGGTAAAGTGATGGCCGCCACATGGAGTGGGAGTAGTGATGGTTCCAATGAGGAAGATGAGTCTTCAAGTGAGGAAGAGCTCATGGCTAACTTCCTAGCTTTTGCATCTTCTCACAAGAGCAAAAGTGCTAGTGAAAAGGAAGATTTGAGTCAAGAGGAAATTGACTCTAGTGAAGAAGAAAGTGACTCCTCTTCTAGTTCCAAGAAGAAGTTTGTGGAGCAAAAGGTGCTTGCTAAATACCATGCCGAGTTCAATGATTTAGCACTTAAAAGCACAAGAAAGATTGAGAGGTTGAGAGAAGAAAACCTTGAACTTTCGGCTCACAATGACCACTTAAGTGAACAAGTGGAAAGATTGAAGAGGAGAGAGGATAAGTTAATTGAGGAGTTAGACTTATCCAAGAGAAGTGAAGAAGGCTTGAAGAGGGAACTTGTAGAAGCTAAAGAGTCCTTGGCTAGGATAGATTCTAGCACCAAGAAGCTTGATCATTTACTTGGTGTTGGAAAGAGTCCAAGTGACAAGAGAGGTCTTGGGCATGAAGATGGCAAGAAAATCTCAACCTCTAACAAGACCATATTTGTCAAGAGCTTGAAGAATGAAGAAACTTCATTTGTGCAACCTCCTAGGAAGAAGTTAGAAATAGGATAAAGTTCTAATGCACAAGTGAAAATGGGGCCAAGAAGGAAAACTCAAGCTCAACCTCCTAAGGTTCCTCAAGCCAACACTCCTCCCAAATTGGCTCACAAAGGAAAGAGACCAATCATGCAACCTCAAGCTTGGAAGCAACCAAGACCGGTTCAACAACGAAGATGGATTGAACCCACATATCCACAAAGACATGGACGTACTCAAAGGCGAGGTATGATTCCTTTTTTCATTCCTATTTGTCACTTTTGTGGTTGTGATGGTCATATTAGACCAAATTGCTTTCAATATATTGAAATGTGTAGAAAACAAAGCATGATTGAAAAGAGAAAGAATAGAGCCAAGATGCATGTTTCTAGGAAAGAAAATATTGATTTGCATGATCCTAGAAATAGTAGAGCACATGTACCAAAGACCACTAAGAAAGCTAAAATTGTTGCTAAGTGGATTAGAAAGAATGAAAATGTTTGCCATGTTGCACAAATAGCTTTGAAGGCAAATTCTTCTAATTTTTGGTACTTGGATAGTGGGTGCTCTAGGCACATGACGGGAAACAAGAGTTTCTTCGAGACTCTTGTTATGGAGGAAGGTGGAAATGTCACTTTTGGTGATGGATCCAAAAGAAATGTTATAGGGAAAGGAACCATTTCCGTTCCCGGATTACCCTCCTTATCCAATGCTTTATTTGTTGATGGCTTGAAAGCCAATTTAATTAGCATTTCACATCTTAGTGATGAAGGATATTCCGTCTTGTTCTCTAAAGATTATTGCTCTATCCTTAAACCCGATGGACAAACCTTGTTGAAAGGCATGAGATCTAGCGACAATTGTTATTGTCTTGAAGCTAGAATTGTATCTAATCATGTGTCCATGGATGAGCAAATTGAGTTGTGGCATGAAAGACTTGGCCACATGAACTTTAGGGATCTACGGACCCTTGGAAAGTTCAATTGTGTGCGTGGCCTCCCTAAGCTTGGGAAGAAAGCCAATGGTATTTGTGGACCTTGCCAACAAGGAAAGCAAACCAAAAGCATGCACAAAAAGGGTAAGTATCTCACCACCAAGGAGCCACTTGAGCTTCTCCACATGGACCTCATGGGTCCCATGCAAACCGAAAGTTTGGGTGGAAAGAGATACATTTTTGTTTGTGTTGATGATTTCTCTAGATTTACATGGACATATTTTCTTAGAGAAAAATCCGAAACTTTTGATAAGTTTAAAATGCTTTGTACTAAATTGCAAAATGAAATGAATTCTAACATTAGAAGCATTAAACGGATTAGAAGTGACCATGGGAGAGAATTTGAAAATGCCACCTTTGAAACCTTTTGTGATGGTTTAGGCATCTCCCATGAATTTTCTGCTCCTAGGACACCTCAACAAAATGGAGTTGTTGAGAGGAAGAATAGGGTCCTCCAAGAGATGGCCCGTGTGATGTTGCTTAGCAACAATGTCCCTAGGAACCTATGGGCCGAAGCCATTAACACGGCTTGCTATATAGGAAATAGAGTGTTCCTAAGGCCCGGTACTAGAAACACCTCCTATGAGTTATGGAAAGGCAAGAGGCCAAATGTTAGCTACTTCCACACTTTTGGAAGCAAATGCTACATTTTGAATGACCGTGATCAACTTGGCAAGTTTGATGCTAAGAGTGATGAGGGTATTTTTATTGGCTATGCCTTAAATAGTAGAGCCTATAGAGTTTTCAATTTAAAGACTCTAAGTGTTATGGAATCATCCAATGTCGTATTTGATGATACTAGGCTCAAGTCTAATGATCATGAGGAGGAGGTTATTTTTAGTGATGATTCTCCTTTGGAGAAGGTTGTGGTGTCGCCTAATGTTGGGACATCTAATGTCAACAATGATGGCACACAACCTATTGATAGAGTTCCTCTCTTGGACTCTAAAGAACCCGCTCCATGGGTTAGGAAACTCCATGATAAAGAAGATATCATTGGAGAGGTAAATGAGGGTGTTAGGACTAGACGCCAACTTGCTAATCTTATTAGCTATACATGTTACACCTCTCAAATTGAACCCAAAAAGGTTGAAGAAGCCTTAAATGATGAATTTTGGGTTCTTGCCATGCAAGAAGAGCTAAGCCAATTCGAAAGGAATGAGGTTTGGACTCTAGTTCCTAGGCCTAAGACCACTAATGTCATAGGCACCAAATGGATATTTAGGAACAAATCCGATGAGGATGGCAACATAGTGCGGAACAAGGCTAGACTTGTAGCACAAGGGTACTCTCAAATTGAGGGTATCGACTTTGAGGAGACTTTTGCTCCCGTTGCCCGCTTAGAGTCCATTAGGCTTCTCTTGTCCATCTCTTGTGTGCACAAGTTCAAATTGCACCATATGGACGTCAAGAGTGCCTTCCTCAATGGCTTCTTGCAAGAGGAAGTGTTTGTTGAACAACCTAAGGGGTTTGTGGATGCACACCACCCCAATCATGTCTATCGCCTCAAGAAGGCACTTTATGGGTTGAAACAAGCACCGAGGGCTTGGTATGAGCGCCTCACTCAATTTCTTGTTGACAACAACTACACAAGAGGTAGTGTTGACAAGACACTATTCATCAAGAGAGACAATGATGAGCTTTTCATAGCTCAAATATATGTTGATGATATAGTTTTTGGCTCCACCAACAACACCAAAGTCCAACAATTTGTTGATGTCATGTCTCTTGAATTTGAGATGAGTCTTGTTGGTGAGCTTAGTTACTTCCTAGGTTTGCAAATTAGGCAAATGCATGATGGGATTTTCATAACCCAAGCCAAATATGCTAAGAACCTAGTGAAGAAGTTTGGTTTAGAGAAAGCCAAACATTGTGATACACCCATGAGTACCACTTTGAAGCTAAGCAAGGATGCTAGTGGTAAAAGTGTGGAACAAACTCTATATCGTGGCATGATAGGTAGCTTGCTTTATTTGACCGCAAGTAGGCCCGATATATCTTTTAGTGTGGGTGTGTGTGCTAGGTACCAAGCGGATCCTAAGGAGTCCCACCTCTCTTGTGTGAAGAGGATCATTCGCTATGTGAATGGGACATCCAACTATGGGATTTGGTACTCTTTTGACACTAATGCTAGTCTAGTTGGCTTTAGTGATGCGGATTGGGCAGGAAATTGTGATGATAGGAAGAGCACATCGGGCGGTTGCTTCTTTCTAGGCAACAACTTGGTGTCTTGGTTTTGCAAGAAGCAAAACTCGATTTCCTTGTCCACGGCCGAGGCCGAGTACATAGCCGCGGGGAGTGGATGCACACAACTCCTATGGATGAAACAAATGCTTGTAGACTACGGATTCAACCAAGGTACTCTCACTCTCTTTTGTGATAACATGAGTGCTATTAATATTTCCAAGAATCCGGTTCAACATTCTAGAACTAAGCATATTGACATCCGCCATCACTTCATTAGAGAGCTTGTTGAAAATAAATGCATAGTACTTGAACATGTAGGTACTAATGATCAACTTGCGGACTTATTTACTAAACCCTTAGATGCTACTCGATTTAAAACTCTTAGTAGATCTATTGGGATATGTCTTGTGGAGTGATGTTCTATGATTGACCCCATATGGGGAACTCAAGTAAAGAGAGCTATTTTGCATTCATGTAACTTGCAAAAAATTTGAAATAACTTATGCCTCTTCTTTTGATTGCTTGAGTAAGCTTGGTTGTACATATGTATATATGCTTTCAAATTCTATAAGTGTGAACCTTGCTTGTCTACAATCCATGTCATATTTATGTTCAAACATGCATTTTTGGACTAGGAGATTTACATAGGAAGTATGATGTGAATGACCTATAGTTATCTCCATGACATGATGTTTCTTAAATAACATGCTTATGCTAAATGAAAAAGCATGAAATTCATACAACATGCTCACATGAAAAGCATGAATTGATGATTGCATATTCTTAAAAATGCAAAACTTGTGTGAAAGCTAATGAGACTCAAAATGAATAAAGGATCTTGTATCCGTTCAAAGGAATTACATTCCAAATGTCTCTCTTTCTTTATTAGTTGAACATGGTTACTATCATACGGATATCTTATCCGGAAAAATCTAATAGGGTGCAAAGTCGCTCATGCCATGTTTCGCTTATAAAGTTGGATATAGTTACTCTTAAATTAAAATCAATAATCTCTATATCCTTGCTTTTTCCATGACATTGGTGAAATTGGTTTGAATTCGAATTAGAAACCTTTGTCATTTGCTTTGCCAAATACCATTGTATTTTGGACTTGAATGCTATATGTCTTGTATGCAAAGCATGTTGGATTCACACATTTTCTCAAATAAATCTCCTTGTTTCTCTCAAATTAATTGAAGTGCATAACGTGACTTATATGTATATGCATATCTTGCATGCTTCTATCTCTCGTTGCTATGAGTGACCCGGTTGGGGACTACTCCTTTGCCTATATCATGACAAAAAGGGGGAGTAGGATATTGTAAGGGGAGTTGCAAGCTATTGTGCACTTTTGGGAGATAAAACATTGAGGGGGAGTAACCCTTTGAGGGGGAGCATTGCATTTATCATACATTGCATACATTTGCTAATGTTGTGCCTAAATTCTAAAAATGCAAATGCTTGATATTATTCTCACATGATTAATCTCACACTTTACTTGAATTGGAATGTTAGAAACTCTTTTCAGGGATTGATTATTCTACAAGAGGATTGAAGACTTCAAGTTGCATTCTCTTATCTCTTTGTAATGTAGAATATCATTGTAATCCCGTAGTTTCTATTTCTTTTTGTGAGGATTTAATGTGAGTGATGGTTTTGTCACGAAATAGCCAAAGGGGGAGATTGTAAGGATTCCCGTTGTTTTTAATTGGCTTATTTCGTGATCAAACCATAAATGGGGATACTTTGTAAGGGTAGTTTAAATGTTGTTGTTAGTGCATTAGGCCCTTTGAAGACCTCATTATTGACAAGCACCAAAGGTAATTTTCTAAGTGCTTTCTTGTCTTGAAGAGATAGTTGCACACACTCACAACTCATGCATATGTTTAATCTTTGTATGTTGTGTTTCTTTTTGTTGTGCATAAATGATTATTTACATCTCTTCTTGCTTGATTTTATGATTGCATCTTGTGTTGAAAACATCATAGCATTTAGGCTTTTTAGGATGCATCTTGTTTGACTTTGCACCCTTTGCATCATTGCATGTGGGATGCAAATTTTGGGGCTGTGCGCTGGTCCACCAGCGCCGGTCGACCAGCGCCGCTCACCGGCGCAAATCGCCCAGTGGCGCGCCGCTGGTAGTGCGCTGGTGTGGACCAGCGCCGGCCACCAGCGCCGATCGCCCAGTATGGCGCCGCTGGTCTGGCGCTGGTGGTAGCGCCTGACGTCCAGCGCTCAAGCCAAAATTGGCTTGTGCGCTGGTCCTGCGCTGGTCCACCAGCGCAGGTTCACCAGCGCACAGAGTGATTTTCTGGCGAGTTTTCAAAACGACCTCACTTCACTTATGGCCTCTATATATATGCTAACTTGATTTTAGGTCATTTACAAGAGTTCTTATTCATGCTTCATACTTAGGATATTTTTCAAGAGAAGAAAAATACACAAAGAACTCATTTTTAATTACTCAAACACAATTTCATGATCATCAATCATCATCTAGCATCATCTTAGATCATCTAGATGTCATCTAGCATGGAATCTTCATCATACTTTGCTTGGTAAGCTTTTCACTAATATCTTACATATTTTGTGTTTAATTTATCTAGCAAATCTCAATTAATTACTTGATTGTTATTTTGTATGCTCTAGATACAAAATTGAGATTAGTATGATGTATGTTTGAGAAGTTGTATTGTGCTAGCATATTAGGTTTTATACTTGATATTGATTAGCTTAACTATTTGACATGTCATTTAGTTTTGATATCTAGGATTGTTCTTAATTGCATATTAATCATCTTAGATAAGCATATAGGGTTTCCCTTGCTCTATGTTGCATTTTGGATATTTTCATATATTCACTTAGGGTTGTATTCTCTTCAAGAGAAGCTAAGTCTTGTGTGTAGCAATCGGGATTAGGTTGCTTAGATCGCAAGCAAATTGGACTAGGTTCACTCATACCGGGATTAGGTAGGTGTGTGATTACTTCCGGGATTAGGTTGTAATCGTTTGCACATTTAGTGGATTCGAGGTTCGAGTGTGGCTTACTTACATAGCCCGTGGTTTTTCCCGTGAGGGTTTCCACGTAAAAATTCAAGTGTTAATTTAATTTCCGCACCATATTACACTTGCTTGTTTATATTATCTTGAGGGTAATTTCGTAATTTTGACTAACACGAAAAATTGGGTAAAAAGCGTAAAATCTATTCACCCCCCCTCTAGATAGCTTTATACACACCGTGGTATATTTAGTTTCACAAATCAGGAGCTGCCATGTCACCACCCCATGGGGGGTGTGTGGGGCCCACGGGAGCAGAGGGCTCCCTTGGCCGTGGGGCCCACGGCCTCCCACACGGGCTGGCCTTGTGGCCACACGTGATCTCGACTTCTCTCGCGCGCTCTTTCGGATCTTCAGCCCATAGCTTGAGCATCCGACCTCCGATTTCAAATCTATTTTCAGATTACGAACCGTGACTCCCTCATGCACGACTACGACTACTCAACTTTGAAAAATGGTTGAGAAATCATCTCGGAATCCGACGATGAAGTCAACACAACAAATGAGAACGAAAAGTAGCATAGTCAACTTGTTTGGACTCGAAACCTTATGAATGAGTAACCGAAATGACCGGAACTCAATAAGGCATTAAATAAGAACATGTTCAAGTCCTAAACACAAAATATGGAAACAAATAAACACATATTCACGCAAGCATGCCATATCAAGGAGATAGTCACAAAACATGCAATTTCACAATGTTTGTCAATACAAGATCAATGCATGAGCATGCTATGAAGTGTGTGAATGTGTTATACCAAATGTTTGAACCACGATGTAGGGACACACATGTATGAATTGTGTGTGTGTGCGCTAACGCCTTGCAAGAGGATGGAAGTCAAGATTTACCTTTGACGTTTTTCACCTCTTGAAGGCGACTTTTGCACTAGACGTTGCTCTTCACTCTTTAAGCTTCCTTTCTTCAAATAATGTCCTAAGCAACAACTAATACAATCATAAAGTGTTTTGCAATGGAATTAAGCCAATACAAATCATAAACCTTACATGTAAGTAAAGCAATGGTGCACACTTATTATGAAAAAGGAACATATAAGCATATATGTGCAACCAACAATCTCAAGCAATTATCAAAAGGGCATAAATTTAATCAACTTTTTGCATATGACAATTCATGCATGTTTGCTCTCTTTGCTTGAGCTCCCCTTATGAGGTCAATTTCAACCAAGTCAAAGGGAGACATGAGTCCCTATAGATTTACCAAGTCCATTGGACCTAGTTGCACCTACGGGTATCACATTGGCACAATGGCAAGTGGGTTCATTCTTTCTAACCCACCTCGGTTCCACTTTATCATTTCTAGTGGTCATAGACATATTTCTAAGTTCCCTAGGTTTATGCAAACTTGCCCTCTTTTTCAACCGTTTTTCTTTCATGCTCTCTAACCTACATCGATGTAATCAAAGCAATGTGGTCTTAAGTGACCAATTATACAACAAAAATGACAAGTAGGTACAAAGTAAGAATTTATACCATTGTATTGAGATCTCATCGAGCCATTGCCATGTTGATGAGGTTGTCTTTGATGGTGCATCGGTTTGCTTCTCTTTGGAGCTTAAGCCGATTGGTGGCACCTTTGTGGTCTAGCTTGTTGAGGTGGTTGATCCGGTTGAATGTGCCTCCTTGGTTGAGCAAGCCTTGGTTGAGGTCGTCTCTTATGGTCACCTCCTTTCTTAATAGTTGGCTTGTTGGAGGAGGTGATAGACTTCTCAAGGACTTGTCCTTTCTTCTTGGATTGCCTAGGCTTTGGTTGAGTTGCCAAGGCTTGTGTGGACTTCCCTTGAGTTGAAGGTTGCTTGGATGTAGCTTTGCTCTTGCCTTGAGCTTGAGGTTGTTTGACCTTGGCCTTTTTCAATTCTTCAAGGCACCTCATCTTTCTTTCCTTGACAAGCTTCAAGGAATTCTCTTTGTTGGCAAGTTCATCTTTCATTGCCTTCATCCGTTGGTGGCAATCTTCAATCTCCTTCTCATATTTAGACACATCTATCATGTCCGTCTTCAAGGAGTCATCCATGTCTAAACCCAAAGTCATCTTAGCAATTGTATTTCTTGGCTCTTCAAGTTCTTTCTCTATCATCACTTCTTTCACTTTGATAAGTGACACTTCCTCATCTAAGTGAGTCACTTTAGTTCTTAGTTGGAGATCATCTTCACTCAACCTCAAAACTACATCATTCTTTTTTTTTCAAACACTTTAGAAGATATTTAATAAACTCTTGATAGTCAACAACACTATCACTCGAGTTTCCGGAGCAAATACTCTCTTGATCAAAGCTTCTCCCACTTGTGCTTTCATGGGTCATGTCATCAATGCTAGCTTCTCTCAAACTTGCTCCTCTTTGGTCTCCACTCATCAAGTCACCCTTCTTGAATTCTTCAAGTGAGAAACACTTGGTGACAGTTTGAGCTTCTTCTTGGTAGGAGACCGGAAAGGCAAAGTAGTTGTTCTCACGCTCAATCGAGCTTGTGGAACATCTTTCAACTACTTCAATTTCGCTATCACTCCAAGTAGCAATCATAGCTTCCCCTCCCTTCTTGGACGAGGTTATCTTCTTTTCCCCTTTCACCTTAGAGGTCATGTTCTTTTCCTCCTTCACTTTAGAGGTCATTCTCTTCTTGTGAGATTTCATGAATCTCTTAAATCTCTCAAGCATGAGAGTCACCTCCTCATCGGAGTCAATTTCTTTCCTCTCCACTTTGGAGGTCAAGTTACTTTCTAACATCTCAATGCCACTCATAGTGTTTAATGAATGAGATGAATGCAAATGAATGCAATGATCAAATTGCACAGAAATGCAAGAAACACAAATGCAAAACACACAAATATGGCAAGGATCTCCTAAGTATGTCTAGGAACCCTTTGATACTAATTGAAAATATATACTCGCGTGTGTCTAAACAACCTAGAGGGGGGGTGAATGGGTTGTTAATCGATTATTACCAATTTTTCGATTAGTCAAAATTAATCACTATTAACCCAATTCAACAAACAATAAAAATCAAGTAAAAGTGCGGAAATTAAAGAACACTTGATTTTTACGTGGAAACCCTCAACAGGGAAAAACCACGAGCTGTTACGTGCGCCACACACGAACCTCGAATCCACTAATTGCAATGGTGTTTACAACCTAGGTTGACCTCAACCTCTCACGGTCTATAACCCACCACTACTATCCGCAGGCCTTTAAAAGTGAACCTAGTCCAATTTGCTTGAGCACTACACACCGGTAGTCACAAGACTTAACTCTCAATGAAGAGATCAATAACCTATGTGAATATATAATAATATCCAAAATGCAAATAATGCTAGGCTACACTAAATGCTTAACTAGATGTTATAATGCTAATCAACACTCTAGTTATCAACAATGCCTAAATGCTCATACATGAGGACTCAATTGGATGCAAAAAGATTCTAGCAACCTAATTGTCAACAAACAAAGCCAATTCAACACATGTTGTCAATAACCGTGGCAAATACTAAAAACATGCAATTAACTAATGCAATTAAGGAATTGTCAATCAAAAGCCAATCAACATAAGTTGTCAATGAACATGGCAAGGACAATAAATGCAATTAACAAATGCAATCAATGAGTCCTGCAATCAATGTCTAAATGAAAATCATGTAGACTTAGCTAGAGAGCAAAATGGTCCTAAATGCTAGCTATCAACAAACAACTCATCTCAACCAAAAATCAAAGTCTCAAACATGCTAAGAATAACAATAGGCAAGTAGACATGCATTTAATTAACAAACAAATGCTAAACCTAGGCATACATGTCATAAGAATGAAATAAGAGGTTCTAGGACATGTAAAAGTTACCTAGTCAAAGAAAACAAGAAAGCCCGTGCTTGGATGATGCTAAGAAGATGCTAGATGCTCATGGGAAGTGATTTGGTTGAGTAAATGTGAGTTCTTGAGAGCTTCTCTCTCTAGGGTTTGAGTAAAAAATGGGATCTTGAAAAGACTCTCACTTGAAAAATATTTCTCTCTCTAAAGTGAATTTTTACTCTCCAAAAAGTGTGTGTGGCCAAGTGAAGAAGAAAGCAAATATATATATATATATTATATTACATGTATCAGGTCTAAGCAAAAAAGGTGCATAGATTATATAAATATATATATATATATATATATATATATATATATACTAGGTTATGCAGGTTTAAACATATATATATATATATAATATTTAGGTGAGGTATATTATATATGCAAAAGACAAATGAGAGATTATATATATATATATATATATGTATATATATATAATTATATATATAAATTAACACACAAAATGCATCGGATTTGTATCAAGGAGAGAAACAAAAACAAAATAATCCTGTGAGGTGAGCTCACGAGAGAGAAAGTCAAGCAGTCCAATGAATTGACAAGTCAACTCCACTCATGCATCATGCATACACAACACAAACAAGCTCACATGCAACAAAAAGCACTCAATAAAATAACCTTGAAAAAACAAAAACAAAATGAAACAGCAGGCCGTGTGTGTGACGTGAACAGAGACAAAGCTTGGGCGTGGGGAGCCCATGGCTCACACGCCACCCCTTGCTTGGTATGGCTATCATGCCACACTAAGCCAACTTCGGTCCTGAGCGTTCTTCAGTCCAGTTGATCTCGAATCTCGGAATTCAATTCCGTCTTCGGAATATTGACTCGGACTCAATCACAAATATAGAAAATTACATAACTTTCTAATCTAAGCTCGGAATTGAATTTCAATTTTCGGTAAAAATACGGAATGTCCCAAATGTCTCGGAAATCATCCGAAACACATAGATAAGTCTCCGAATCACATGAAACTAATCTAGGGACAAATCCACACACAGTTGGACTCTTAAAAATATGAAAAATCTTAAAAATAAATTTCTTTGAAACACAATGAGATTTTACCAACCATACCAAAACAAACATAAATACTAAAATGCATAGGTTGTGTGTGTGTGCACTCTAAATCTCTTCAATTGAGAGTCAAGACAAGTAATTTACCTTACATGAAGCACTTGAAGTCCACAATGAGGTCATTTGACATTTGATGAGGATTTCTTCAATCCTAAGCTACCCTTACAAGTTTGAACCCCATTGTGGTTTTGTCAACGAAATAAGCCAATCAAAAAGTGAGGCATTTACAGTTATTGATCTCTTCATTGAGAGTTAAGTCTTATGACTACCAGTGTGTAGTGCTCAAGCAAATTGGACTAGGTTTACTTTTAAAGGCCTGCGGGTAGTAGTGGTGGGTTATAGACCGTGAGAAGTTGAGGTCAACCTAGGTTGTAAACACCATTGCAATTAGTGGATTCGAGGTTCGTGTGTGGCTCACATAACAGCCCGTGGTTTTTCCCTGTTAAGGGTTTCCATGTAAAAATCAAGTGTTCTTTAATTTCCGCACTTTTACTTGATTTTTATTGTTTGTTGAATTGGGTTAATAGTGATTAATTTTGACTAATCGAAAAATTGGTAATAATCAATTAACAACCCATTCACCCCCATCTAGGTTTTTTAGACACACGCGAGTATATATTTTCAAAACTCTTGAAGAAATGAGGCTGAGATCTTCCTAAGGTCAGCCTGACCCATCCGATGTCCACTCCTACGTCTTCACCCATGAGATGTGGGCCAAAAAAGACGGTCTCGTCTAGCCTAAGAGACCTGTTTAGAGATGCCATCGGTGCTGCTGTCACAACCGACCCCGACAGCACCTGTTTCTGCTCTACTGCCCGGCCTAACCGCCCAAGACTTGTTCGTGTTTTAGGTAGCCGAGTTCATGGAGGGAATTCGGAGAAATATGTTTGGCCCCTCGACACAGATTCCTCACCCCACTGCTCAAGCCAACGGAGCCGGGCCTAGTACCAAAGTTTCGGTGTTCGATAGACTCGGCCTCGCTCCGCTCCCGACCTCGAGGCCCATTGCGTCTGAACCACCCCGAGTTCGCTCTGCGGTAGAGGTCCCTCGGAGAAAGGCGGCACCTAGCCACCTAGTGCCAACGAACAACTCTGAAACCGGGAGCAGGACCGAAGTTGAGCAAACCAGACACTAGGAGAGATAAGAAAGGAGCACCCATAGGGATCCTAGACCAACAACAACCTCCCGCACCGTCGAAGAAGAGGCGGGATAGGAGGCCCAATCCAGGGACCATGATTCAAAGTGCCTGAAGGACTAGATGATGAAGATAGCAAAGCGCCTGGAAGAATTGGAGAACATGAAGCACCAGGGAAAGCCTAAGAACCCCTTGAACGAGATGTATACACCACTATCAAAGGGGGTCCAAAAGGCGGAGCTTCCTCCCAAGTTCAAGATGCCGGTCGAGAAATAATATGGCACAGAGGACTCTATCAGCCACTTGGAATCCTTCGTACACTAGATGGAGGTTCCAAACGCATCAAGGAGAGCCATGTGCAGAATATTCCCGTATATGCTGACGGATTTCACAAAGACCTGGTTTAGAAAGCTTCCTCTCAACAGCGTGAATTTCTTCACCCGCTTGTCTGGGGACTTTTGTGCTCAGTTCCAAGGAGTGAAGCCTTGCTCAAACGACCCCATCATGCTTTAGTACATGGTCCAAGACAAGGGTGAGTCGCTCAAGTCGTATGTGGAAAGGTTCCACAAGGAAGTGATCTAGATGGGTGTCTTCGCCGAGGCAGAGACGCTCACCAACTTCAGGAAGAACCTTTGGGTCAGGAAGCTGTGGAGGTTCTTCAGCAAAGACAAGCCCAAGACTTATCAAGAGGTCTACACTAGGGCCCTCGAGCAGATAGAAATGGATGAGTAGCTCCGAGTCAAAATGGAGCACGATGAGGCCAAAACCTTGAAGCGACCCAAGAAGGAGTTCCCTAAGAACAACCCTCATCCGAGGCACATTGATCTTCCCCCAAACCGCTCTTCTTTCCACTTGTCATCGCTACCTCGTAACAAGAACCGGTTCCCCCCCAGGAAATCTCTAGCAAGGAAAGCCTCTCCAACACGAGTAGCGTCGCCTACCAAGGAAATAGCAAGAATAAGCGACCAAGAGGAAGCGGTGTACAAGCATTATACTCTTTCAATGTTCTTAGGGAGGTAGTGTACCTAGCCATCAGACAAAGGCCTCCTCAAGAAACCAAACCCCATAAAGCTCCCTCAAGACCGTAGGAACCGCTTCAAATACTATGACTTCTATGAGGATGTAGGCCATAACACCTCGGAGTGTTTCAACCTTCAGGGCGGGCTTCTGGTTGAATTCTTGCAACAAGTCAGGGATGACATCAAAACCAGTAAGGAAGTACAAAGAGGACTCGCAGAGGAGGAGGAGAGGAAGAAAGATAAAGGGAAACACCTCATGCAACATATCCAGATAATCAACACCATCAATGGAGGCCTGACCATGGCAAGAACGTCTAATAACTCAAGGAGAACTATGCTAGGAAACTACCCAGGCTCACCGAGGGAGAGCAGGTGTTTAGGGTAGCCCAAAGGAGTACAAGCTGGCCTATAAACAGCCAGATCATCTTCACAGAGGACGACGTCCACAACACCATCGTGCCCCACGATGACCTGATGGTGGTATTTGTCCAGGTGGCTAACTGCCAGGTGCACCGTGTCATGATCGATATAGGCGGCAGCGTGGACATCCTTTTCAAAGATGCGCTTGACCGTTTCAATCTAAAGCATCCTTGCTATTACAGTTGCACCACCCTCCTTTATGGATTCACCGGGGACTCCATCTTTCCAACCGGTATGATAAGGCTACCGGTCATCATTGGGGAATCCACTCGGTAAATGAACACGATGGTCGAATTCGTTGTGGTGGACACCCCCAGTGCGTACAACATGATCCTAGTGAGACCTTTTTGATGAGTACGTTTTCCGTCGTTAAAATGATCGTACGTTAAAAATATTTATAAAACCTATGCAATGCGCTCACAAGTATAAAAACGAGTAAATCGGTAAGCACGGGTGTCGTCCACAAGGATCGGAGGTAGCAATGACTAGATTAGGAATAATAAAACTAGTATACATAAAGGTAAAAGTAAATGGTAGGTGTTGTGAAGTGTGAATGAAAATTCAATAAAAACTAAACTAGGAATGCAAACTAAATGGAATGCGAATGGAGTTAAAGATATGATATGGGAATTAAGGAGTTAACGGACTCGTAAGCGAACATTTGGGCAAATGCAATAAACTCGTAAATAAGCGCGTAATAACAAATGTAACCAACCTAGGGTGTACAGAGTTGGTTATCTATCTCTAGCAAGGGGCTAACCTAGGGTGTATAGTGAAGGCCTGCTGCTAGCAATTAATCCCTCATAAACAACCAACCTAGGGTGTATAGTGTTAGTTGCTCATTTAGGATTCTAACCATGAATGCTCATTTATCAATCAAGGGCTCAACCTATTAGTAATGTAGCCAACCTAGGGTGTCTAGTGAAGGCTTCTAATCCTCTCACAAAAGCCAACCAAGGGTGTATAGTGACGGTCACCCGTTCGAGGTTAGATTAAGAACGTGGTTATTGAGTCGGAATTCCAGAAATCCCTTCCATTTATGAGAATTAATTTGTCATCTATTTAATGCCTTGTGAATAGTGTCCAACCCCGGTTTCAACTGGTACCGACAAACCTAGGAACCGGTCCAAACTAACCTCTAGGGTGGCTAGGTCTCCCTCTCATAGCAGCAACCCCTCGGTTGTCCTCACTCGATCACTTCTACCCCGGCACCCATCGAACCGCGGTAGAAGCAAGACTAGGCCACCACAGACCACGTCTAGGCCCCTCTGACCATGGAGCACTGCTCCATCTAGCCTAAATGTTGTACGGAAAGTCTCCGCAATGATTTTTCGGATAACAGATTGTATTTGGTTAAATTTGGGCGATTTTTGAATATTGACTAATTAAGAAAATTTGGTAATTAACTTGATTAAAACATACCCACCACCCCCCCCCCCCCCCCTTTTCAGGTAATTTAGACACACGTATTATATAGTTTTAACCATGTAAGCTGCAAGAAGCTCAGCCTCAAAGACAAACACCTGACCAAGGGAGACAACTAAGTAGCCCTTAATAAAGGACCGACAATTACAGAGAACACCCCCAACACCCGGAGAACTCAAGGCTGCCCCATCCGTGTTAAATTTGATCTAACTCGGAGCAAGAGGGGACCTAACCGCATTTTAGTTAACCGAAGCCCTGGTCGGTCGACCATGGATACCAAAGTATCAAAAAATCAAAAAGTCATCCACGCTGTTATGCAAACACCTAGTCTCCAATTAGCTAGTGCTAGAAACCGCACGCAAAACCAAGGACAAAGCAAATCTAAAATCAAAAAATCTTACCCTAAAAAATCCACTGATTACGAATAAACCACACACTCAAGACCACCTCATGAATAGCTGCCTTCCAAAGAACACAAACCTGATCACTAAAAGCATCCGCCATAGCCTACGAAAAGAAAGAAGGCCACGAGTCGGCAACAATCCGCTGTTGAAAAGCAGAGAAAACTGCTTCACAAAGAGCAACCGACAAAGGACACTGAATAAAAAGATGGTCAGCCGACTCACTACTAATTCCACAAACACTACACCTGGAAGCCAAATGAAACCTCGCATGGCACAAACGATCCTCCGTGGGAAGCCTGTTCAGCAAAAGACGCCAAGTCAAACCATAACAGGAAGGATGAATAGACCGAAACCACCCATCTCTCCATCAAGGAACTTGAGGAGAATCTATAATCTACCAAGAATAAGCAACCTTGCACGAAACCTGACAATCCCGAGAATGAGCCCAAACTAGAGAATCTACAACCGAAGAAATCGTGATCCTATCAATTCAAAAACAAAGGTATGAAAAACACGTCCAAAAACAATTGTCTAGAACCCATCTGCCATCCTAGATAAAATAAAAAACTTTTGACCTAAAAGGAATCGCTAAATAATCTGGAATACCTATAATCTCAAGAATATGCACCCCTATCCAATTGTATCGCCAAAATTCCCACTTAAAATGCTCACCAGTAAACTAGATACCATCCTTCAAAAGCTCAGAATAATGAGCCCAAAGAGAAGACCAAATCAAAGAGGTGATATGCCCCCCAGCGCGCCCCCCCCCCCCCCCCAAACGGCTTTTGAAGTTACCAAATATAACGCTCCCGTGAAAACAAGTAGGCAAACCCCTCAGATGTCATGAACTTCCAAGTGAATTTCTTCAAAAGTGAGTCATTAAGTAAACTCATATCCTTCAAACCAAGACCACCAAGAGAATAAGGCCGATTAAACGAGGCCCAAGAAACCCAGATCAGTTTGGACTCTTCACAAGAACTCGTCCACAGAAAGTTCTTGATCTTGTGGTTAATCTACTGCAACAACAGAGCCGGCTACTTATAGATCATGAACGAATGCACAAAGGAACCTATGATGACTGATTTAATCAAAGTAGGATGACCAGCTATAGAAAGGGCCCTACTTTCCACTTAGCAAACTTCAATAGAATCTTATCTGCAACTAGCTGCAATACAGATCGTTTAGGCCTACCCTTGAATAAAAGAACCCACAAATAAGACAACATCAACTGCCCGATCTATATACCAACCATAGACTGTAAATTCCCAATTTAGGACGGAGAAACAGACGAATCGAAATAGATGGAAGATTTGCTCCAGTTAACCAACTGATCTGAAATGCTGCCATAAATCCTAAAGGCATGCATGATACCTTTAAGGCTCTTCATCGTACCTCTAAAAAAGATCAAAATGTCATCTGCATAAAGTAATTGAGTCGGAGAAACAAACCCTCTCGGAGAAGAAATTGGTAACAGCTGAGAAGACTCCACCATCCTAGGAAGCAATCTGCTAAGAAACTCCTCCACAATACAAAACAAAAGAGGAGAGAGAGGATCCCTCTGACGGACCCCTATAGAGCATCTGAAATAAACATCTGGAGTCCCATTGATCAACATTGAAATCCTCGAAGAACTAAGGTTGCCATCAATCCAATCCATGAAAACAGTGGAAAACCTAAACACTTGAATCACTCTGCGATGAAAACACCAATCTAGAGTATCGAAGGCTTTGCGAATATCAATTTTCAAGGCCAAATTACCCCCATAACACTTCTTGAAACAAATTATAGCACGGTGTGTATAAAACTATCTAGAGGGGGGTGAATAGATTTTAAGCTTATTACCCAATTTTTCGTATTAAGCCAAATTACGAATTTACCCCTAAATAGATAAAGCAATAAATCAAGTATAAAATACGGAAATTAAATAACACTTGATTTTTACGTGGAAACCCTCACGGGAAAAACCACGGGCTAGTAAGTAAGCCATACTCGAACCTCGAATCCACTAAATGTGTAAACGATTACAACCTAATCCCGGAAGTAATCACACACCTACCTAATCCCGGTATAAGTGAACCTAGTCCAATTTGCTTGCGATCTAAGCAACCTAATCCCGGAAGCTACACACAAGACTTACTTTCTCAATGAAGAGAATAACACCCTAAGTGAATATATGAATATCCAAAATGCAACATAGAGCAAGGGAAACCCTATATGCTTATCTAAGATGATTAATATGCAATTAGAACAATCCTAGATATTAAAAACTAAATGACATGTCAAATAGTTTAGCTAATCAAGATTAAGCATAAAACCTAATTAGCTATCACAATACAACTTCTCAAACATACATCACACTAATCTCAAACTTGTATCCAAAATATATAAAATAACATACAAGTAATTAATTGAGATTGCTTGTTAAGAAAAACACAAAATATGTAAGATATTAGTGAAAAGCTTACCAAGCAAAATATGATGAAGAATCCATGCAAGATGACATCTAGAAGATCAAAGATGATGCTAGATGATGATTGATGATCATGAAAAAGTGTTTGAGTTAATAAAAATGAGTTCTTGGAATTTTTCTTCTCTTTGAAAAATATCCTAAGTATGAAATCTGAATATGAACTCTCTTGATTGACCTAAATTCAAAGTGGCATATATATAGGGGGCCAAATCAAAGTGGGGTCGTTTTGATAAGTTGGCCTCAATTTTGCCTTGGGCGCTGTACGTAGAGCGCTTCTGTATAGCGCCTATACAGCGCCCATAAACTGACCTCTCGGGTCTGAGAGGGGCGCTATACGAATAGTATTTCTGTACAGCGCTCGTACAACGCCCATCCAAAATGCATCAGACTTGATGCATTTAATTTTCCAATTTTGCATTAGGTATGAGGGGCGTTGTTCAGAACAGATATTAATGAGCATTAAAACACACAAATAAGAGACACAACATACAAGGATTAAACATATGCATGAGTTGTGAGTGTGTGCAACTATCTCTTCAAGACAAGTAAGCACATAGAAATTTACCTTCGGTGCTTATCAAGACGAGGTCTTCAAAGGGCTTCAAACAAACCTACCAACACCTAGGCTACCCTTACAAAGAACCCCAACATGTGGTTTGTCTACGAAATGAGCCAATCAACAAATGGGAACCTTACACTTCTTATGAAGCACATTCACACAATTAGAGGACAGAGCAATACAGTCTTCAATATGACGATCCCAAATAAAATCGAACTAATGAGGAGTGACAAATCCTAGCAGTAATACGAGCCAACCGATCTATCAAAATCTTGGAAGAGATCTTCAAAAAAATTACTAAGCACAATCAGATGATACCGTTCTTTCGAAATCGAGTCTTTCAGCTTTGGAAGGAAAACTATGAAACTAGAATTGAGATCTGGAAAAACAACTCCAAAGCGGAAGAAATCATGAATAGCAAGAACAACATCACCACCAATAATATCCCAACAATGTTGATAGAATTTCCCAGAAAAGCCGTCTAGTCCCGGAGTAGAATTCGCATCCATAGCGAAAACCATGTCATGAATGTATGTAGAAGGAATACCAATCAAAAAATCATTCTCTGATGCTGTCACCATACTAGGAATCACGTCATCCACCATAGAAAGATCCTGCTCCATTTGAGAAGAGGTCGAAGAGAAGAGATCCGAATAAAAACCTACGATAAGATCCTTGATGACCAAGTGATCAGTAGATAACACGCTGTCAATCGAGATAGTAGATGAAGTCTGTCGACACTACCGACACCTAATGGAGGCATGAAAGAAAGTGGAGTTTCGATCACTATCACGGTGCCACTTAACCCTGGACTGATCACGAGGAAGCACTCTTGTCGGCATAATAACACATCCAGCTCATGATGAACCCTCGACTCGACCATAAAAGGCTCCTCAGAGAAACCCACATCAGACATCTCAAGCTGAATGGACTGAAGCTCCACTGACCTTTTAGAGATTTTTGAGTTAAGATCACCAAACACCTCCCAATTCAAGATCTTGAGAGCTTTCTTTAAACATCTTAACTTACTAAAGACCACTTGATGAGGGCTACCCGTAGAGGGAGGACTCCAAACTCTCCGAACAATATCCAAGAAATCGAAATGATCCAACCACATACTCTGAAATAGAAAAGGCCTAGGCCTAGGCCTAGGCCTAGGAATGTTAATGTCTGAAAACTGAATCAACAATGGACAATGATCAGAAACTCGACGAGGAAGGGCCACATAAGAAATGTCCCGCCAACAGGAAGCATAGCCATTAGAAACCAAAGCTCTATCTAATCTCCTATCAACTCAAGTACAGGTATAACAACCTCTAAACCAAGTGAAATGAGAACCCTGTGAGCGAATACCAATCAGCTCACAATCGTCAATCATCGATCTAAAATCCGTGCAAGAACTCTGAGAAGGAGAACGAGAACCTAAAGACTTATGAGCTCCCAAAATTACATTGAAGTCCCCTACAACCAACCACGAGGAAGAAACCATACTGACCAAATCACGAAGAGACTACCAAAGTGAACAACGAACTAAAGCAAAAGTGCTCACATAAACAAAAGTATACCAATGTAACCCAGAGTTAACCAAGAGTGAGACCGTAAGCTGGTGCTCATAAAGGCAAACAACTTGAGCATCAAAGAAAGAATCATAAGCAAAAACCCAAATGGTTGGCAGTAACCCCCCTTTGTAATTTTCACCAATCAAATGCAAACCAAGAGAGGACCAGAAGCCAGAAGCAATGGAAGAAAAACCCACCATAGGCTCAACAATACACACTAGAGAAGGACGATGCAAATGACATAGATCATTGAGGACCCACCTCATAGAATAGTTCCCATCCCAAATAAATATAAAAAGGGAAAAAAAAATCAAATGAAATTAGGACCATTCAAATGATTGAATTGTCACATGTCTCTAGATTATTAAAAGCCTAGGAAAGAATCCTAACTCCAACCATTAAGCTTCTGAGCACATGCATGCAAGTTTCGACTTTGTGTATATAAAAACATCCTCCAGTATTTTTTATGTTTTTATTCTTAAACCAAGAAAACTGCTAAATTCTCGAGATTAGTCAAGAAAATCGAATGTCTTAATCATACATCAGTGAAGAAAATGTAAACCTTTATTTTGTGAAGTAAAAGATTTTTACTCGATCCTTGTTTGACTTTAAGTTATGCAAATTCACGTTTTTCTTCACATTTGTTTTGGGACTTTTTCCATTTCCTTTGTAAGAAATATAAATTTCTTCACTGTAATGATTACGTATACGCTTTTACCGGTCAATTCGGGTTCGCATATCGGGTTTGACCTAATCAACACTATACAGTTATTTCTCAACTCAATTTTATGAATCATTGTCTCATATGGCTTGGCGCTTGGACATTAAAGGGAAGTGCAATCGATAAATTCGAGGGTAACCTTCACCCTATAAGCTAACTTTTAGGGTTGAATTAAGCCTAAGACCACTTTAATATGGTATTAGAGCTACACGTACAGTCCAGTCTACTGATGCTATCGCTGAGCTTAGGATAATACCCTCTACCTTACTAGTATGCAATTGCTGCAAGTCCACTCGATTCTTTGTTTTTTTTTTTTTTTTTTTTTTTTTCATTGTTATTTGTAATTTGTTTTCATTCCATCATGTTCAATTTAGTTTAATAGGTCAAGATACTGGGCATTGCTATCGGGAAGCACTTTTTTCTTTTTAACCCATTTTGCTTGAAAATGTTGTCAATTTTCCCATATCCAGAATGAATAAAGTTCAATAAAATTACCATTTACCAATGAAATTTTATGATAAATTTTTTAATCAAATTTTATGATAAATTTTTTAATCATAGTCCCACATCATTGCTTGGGCACTAAGAGGAAGTGTAATCAATAAGTGTGAGGGTAACCTCACCTTATGAGCTAGCTTTTAGGGTTAAGAGCTTGAGATAGACGCAAGTCCTCTTTGACAAACTATGAAACATTGATGTACAATTTCTGAACGCATAATTTTGAGATTTACAGAAAGAGTTATGATTTGAAGAACACAAGCTTGTTTGCAGAAATAGACAACTTTCCAAAATACAAAAATAAACTCCAGATTGGTTAATTGCACGTGCCCTACTTTTAAATGAGCAAGTGATTAAAATATTTGATTAAGCTAATCACAAATTAGCCTTGTTCCTTGGCTAATTGCCTTGCTACACGGCCCACACACATTGTCAAATGTCAACTAAATGATATAAAAAACATTTTCATTTTACAAGTCATTTTCGTCTATCTTTCTAGTTTCTACTTGCATGTATTTTAATAATTAATCCAACCTGCTTCATATCACAACTCACAAGACAAAATTCTCAAGGAACTAATTTGGCATTCCAATGAATTAGGCATGCAATGACGTTTAACTACAAATTAGGCAACGTTTTTTTTTTTTTTTTGGTATTCTAGCTGCCACACACATTATTGTCTTAATTTGTTAATATTAATATTAATTTGGAGTTTATCATCCAAATAACCTTTGCAATCGCTATCACCAACATGTCTTGCATAAAGGAGAGGAGGAAATTGTCAAAATAACTCAATGTAATTATTGTTTTTTTTTTTTTTTTGTTCTAAAAAAAAAAAAAAAAAAAAGGTATGCATTGTTTTTCTTGTTTTTAACCACTTATGAAAATTTATTTTCACCGCATAACCAAACTATTATATTAATAGATCTAGATCCTCTCCTTACCTCAATTATTCTTACCTTCAAAATCTATTAATATAGAATAAAGACAACGAAGTAGAGGAGGAAATTGTCAAAATAACTCAATTAAATTATTGCTTTTTTTTTTTTAAGGGTTAATAGCACCAGTACCCCCTAAACTTATAGCGCAATTGCATAGTGCCCCCTATACTTGTTTTCCTGGCATTAAACCCCTCGAACTTCCATAAATTTGCAAAAACTGACGGATTGCTAACTTCCATCTATTTTTTTTGTCACGTGCTCTTCACGTGCAACTACAGTCAGGGGTAAAGTTGGTAATTCTGGAATTTTATAATATGAAAAAAAAATTGTACTTTAAAAAACAAAAAAAAAAAAAAATAATAATAATTTATATATATATTAAATGTTTTTAAATTAATAAATTTAATTAAATTTAATAACAAAAAATAAAAAAAAATCAATCAACCCTAACAAAAATAACAAAAATTAAAATTAAAAGAAAAAAAAATTTAACTCTCTCTCTCATTGTCTCGGTTTTCTCTCTCCCTAAACAATTTTTTTTTTTTCAAGATCACTTCAAGAAATCTAGAAAAAAATCCAGATTTGAAGTTTACACAAAATTAAAAAAAAATTAAAAATTAAAAAGTTTTCGAAGAGATCTGGAATGATTTTCAGATTTAAAAAAAATAAAAATTAAAGAGATTAGAGCTCTTCAGAAACAAAACGTTTTTCTAGATCGTTTCAAGAAATCTGGATTTCCCTAAATCAAACTCAGGCCTAGAACCAAAACACCACACCACCACATTTAAACCAAGAAAATCATTCAAACACCCATTAAAATCCAGAAAATCAAATCAAACCAAACCCATCCCAATTAAACCAAAAAATCCAAATTTCGATCACCACCACAAAATAAGAAAATAAATCGAAATACAAACTGAAATTAAAAAAATCGAAATACAATCCAAAATACGAATCTTCAAAAGCCAAACTCCAAACTCAACCCCACCCACTCACACGACCATTGTCATCTCACCAGAAATCACCATCATTGGCACCGATTGACTTCCAACGGAGGAGGTTGGTGCTCGATCTCATTGGTGAATGAGAGAGAGAAGAGTGACTATAAGGTTCCCATTTGTTGATTGACTCATTTCGTGGACAAACCACTTGTTGGGGATTCTTTGTAAGGGTAGCTTAGGTGTTGTTGTTATTGCTGAAGCCCTTTGAAGACCTCATCTTGATAAGCACCGAAGGTAAATCTCTTTGTGCTTACTTGTCTTGAAGAGATAGTTGCACACACTCACAACTCATGCACATGTTTAATCCTTGTATGTTGTGTGTCTTATTTGTGTGCTTTAATGTTCTTTAACATCTCTTCTTGCTTGTTATGTTGATTGCATCTTGCATATCCAATTGCCTTGTCATGCTTAGACTTAGGATTGAATTTTTGCATTGGGCACTCCCAAAAGTGCTCTACAGAAGCGCTGTACGAACAGCCCCCTTCGAGCGCTGTACAGACCTGATCGATTTAATTCGGTCGCTGTACGGACACTGTACAGGCGCTATACAAAGCGCTGTACAAAGCGCTGTACAGGGCGCTGTACGTACAGCGCCCCTCTGTTTTCCCGAGAGAACAGAGCAGGGGCGCTGTACAGGCGCTGTACAGAAGCGCCCTACGTACAGCGTCCAAGGCAAATTTGAGGCAAACTTATCAAAACGACCACACTTTGGTTTGGCCTCCTATATATATGCCACTTAGAGTTTAGGTCAATTAAGAGAGTTCATATTCAGATTTCATACTTAGGATATTTTTCAAAGAGAAGAAAAATTTCAAGAACTCATTTTTAATTACTCAAACACTTTTTCATGATCATCAATCATCATCTAGCATCATCTTTGATCTTCTAGATGTCATCTTGCATGGATTCTTCATCATACTTTGCTTGGTAAGCTTTTCACTAATATCTTACATATTTTGTGTTTCTCTTAACAAGCAATCTCAATTAATTACTTGTATGTTATTTTATATACTTTGGATACAAGATTGAGATTAGTGTGATGTATGTTTGAGAAGTTGTTTTGTGCTAGCAAATTAGGTTTTGTGCTTAATCTTGATTAGCTAAACTAATTGACATGTCGTTTAGTTTGTAATATCTAAGATTGCTTTAATTGCAAATTCATCATCTTAGATAAGCATATAGGGTTTCCCTTGCTCTATGTTGCATTTGGATATTCATATATTCACTTAGGGTTGTATTCTCTTCATAGAGAAAGTAAGTCTTGTGTGTAGCTTCCAGGATTAGGTTGCTTAGATCGCGAGCAAATTGGACTAGGTTCACTCATACCGGGATTAGGTAGGTGTGTGATTACTTCCGGGATTAGGTTGTAATCGTTTTACACATTTAGTGGATTCGAGGTTCGAGTGTGGCTTACTTACTAGCCCGTGGTTTTTCCCGTGAGGGTTTCCACGTAAAAATCAAGTGTTATTTAATTTCCGCATTTTATACTTGATTTATTGCTTTATCTAGTTAGGGGTAATTTCGTAATTTTGACTTAATACGAAAAATTGGGTAATAAGTTGAAAATCTATTCACCCCCCCCCCCCCCCCCCCCCCCCTCTCTAGATAGCTTTATACACACCGTGCAATATTTCCTTTCAGTGACTCACTAGAAATCACCATCACTAGCGCCAATCGACTTCCAAAGGAGGAGATTGGCGCTCGATCTCGTCAGCAAATGAGGGAGAGAAGAGTGAACGAGCGAGAGAGAGAGAGAGAGAGAGAGAGAGAGAGAGAGAGAGAGATCCGTGAGAGAGATTGTTCTGGGTTAGTGATGGAGATGGTGGGTTTAATCTGGTTTGTTGTGAGAGTGAGAGTGAGAGAGAGAGAGAGAACTGATGGAGATGGTGGTGGTGGATGGTGGACGGTGAGTTTGATGAAGTTTAGTGTTGGGTTTGATAAACTTTTAAATTTAATTCATTTAATTATTATTATTATTATTATAATTAGTTTTTTATATTTTTATTTTAAATTTAATTTGTTTTTGTGTTTCATTTTTGTTTTTCAAAAATCCAACTTTAGCCCTGACTATAGTTGCTCTTGAAGAGCATGTGACAAAAAAATGGACGGAAGTTAGTAATTAATTCGTCAGTTTTTGTAAATTTATGGAAGTTCGAGGGGTTTAATGCTAGGAAAAAATTATAGAGGGCACCATGCAACTGCAATATAAGTTCAGGGGGTACTAGTGCTATTAACCTTTTTTTTTTTTTATTGTTCTTCGTGTTTTTGACCACTTACGAAAATTTATTTAAATTTTCATCGCATAACTAAACTATTATATTAATTGATCTGGATCCTCTCCTTACCTTAAGTGTTCTCACCTTAATAATTTATTAATACGTGTCTAATAAGCAAATCAATGATCTGGATTAATTTTTATGTCTTTATTTTGTCAAAATATAGAATTAATTCAGGTTAATAATTTATTTATTAGACATGTGTCAATAGATTATGAAGGTGAGAATAATGTGATGACACTTTGAGAAGAGGAATCAAATCCTAAATTAATATCACCTATATCTTCTTTTTCAGCCTATTAATTACTATCTCTTTCTTCTTTCTTTAGAATAAAAAAAATCCTACATCAATCTACTTCACTTATCTATTAAACATATCACTATTTTTCACCGAATTAAAACACAAACTTATAATAAGAAATCATTGAACAGTTTTAGGGAAATTCCCTAAAAAAGATTTAGGAAGAGATTTTGATATTTTTGAAATTGTGGTTAAAATCTCCCTGAAATACTTGAAGATGTATAAATCTTCAATAATGCTATTTTTGTCAAATTTGGTGTCCAAATTTAGAACCCAAATGATGTGGCATGTAGAATTTGCCACATCATTCATTAGTTTTAATTAGGGGTGGGCGTTGATTGGTTCGGTTCGTTTTTCCATAGAACCGATAAAGTGCGGTTTCTGAAAAAGTGAACCGATCCAATCAAATTGACATTTGCCAACCGATCAAAAATTGATCGAATTGGACCGGTTCGGTTTTTTCAGTTTTGGGCCTAATAGGCCAAATTTCTAGACTTATTCAATTACATAGTTTTTTTTTCCATATATTAGGCCTATTGGGCAGAATTTAACTTAAATAAAAAATAAATACCAAATATAGTGCCAAATTATATATAAAAAATTGATGCAAATGGACCCCAAAACAATACCAAACACCTAAAAAAATAACACAAAGATTTACTGTCACAGTAATATAGAAAACCAGAATGGCTTTGCCCATTCAGTTTTTTGCTCTCCGTTTTCTACATAGCGGCCACAACTATGACCAGCAATACTAGACCAAGTATGCTCTCGCCCAGTAGCTTCACCACATAGCCAACTGTGTTAAAAAGGAAAGACAAAAAGAAGAATTCATGTCAACGAAAAACATCAGAAATTGCTAAAAAGCAAAATAGAATAGATCTTGTAAAGACAAGAAAACATTTTGGCCAATAAATCCTATTTAATTCACAGTCAACTGGGTTGAGCAATGTAAAAGAAGACCACTTATGTCAAACACAAACATAAAGGTTTTTAAAACAAGCCAAAGCAGTGCCAGTGCATGATAAGCATATTCCAACCAATGCAAGTAAACGAGAGAGAGAGGGAGAGTAATCCTCACCAAAATGCTTGTCCACAGATACAACTCACAAGGTTACAACTATCATTCTTCTCCACAGGTTTGTGACACTTTGGACAAGGCTTTGTATGAACAGTGATCCAATTAACTGTTTTCGATTCATCTCAACACTTCTTGATCCAAAGTTCCCACATCAAACATGAACACGGGGAATGTGTTTCTGATAAGTAACTAAAACAAAACTGTAAACCACAAGTACATTCTACCTCACAAAATTCATCCTCATTAACGCGTATTGCATTCCCGCAATGAGGAGTACTTGGGTACCACTTAACCATTTTATTGTCCTTAATATATGACTCAAGAAGGAAACGATCAAATTTCTCAACCAGATCAGGGTGTCTCTTGTTGACTAGATTTCTAACAACAGCTTCATCACAGATAGCATAACATCTATGTGCCATGCATCTAATGCGCTTAGTCTGACCCTCATTGATTTTAACATTGAAATGCTCTTTCAAACCTTGAAAAGAAAAATCAACACAATAGATTCTATTCACAATAGAAAATAAGGATTAAATATTGTGGAAAGTCATCATCATAGAGTATGTTATCATTGGCCTCATTGTTACCAAACCAAAGAACCTGTAAGGATTCCCGTTGTTTTTAATTGGCTTATTTCATGATCAAACCATATGTGGGGATCATGTAAGGGTAGCTTAGGAATGTGTTCAAGCTCAAGGCCCTTGCAAGTGTTAAGCACTCCGAAGGTAATACTCTAAGTGCTTACTTGTCTTGAAGAGATAGTTGCACACACTCACAACTCATGCATATGCTTATTCCTTGTATGTTGTGGTTCTTATGGTTGTGCATTAATGCTCAATTAACATCTCTTCTTGCTTGTTATTTTGATTGCATCTTGTGATTACATGTCATAGCATTTTAGGCTTTTATGATGCATCTTAATTTACCTTTTTACCCCTTGCATGATTTCTTGTGGGGTTCAAAGGTGTGGGCTGTGCGCTGGTCCTCAAGCGCCTGACCAGCGCAGCTCACCAGCGCAAAACGCCCAGTGGCGTACCGCTGGTCGTGCGCTGGTCCACCAGCGTAGGCCCACCAGCGCAGATCACCCAGTGGTCTGTCGCTGGTCGTGCGCTGGTCCACACCAGTGCAAGCCCACCAGCACTAATCGCCCAGTGTTGCTCCGTTGGTCTGGCGCCTGTGTGAGCACTTGTCGTCCAGCACCCTTGCAAAAATGTGCTTGTGCGCTGGTCCTGCGCCTGTCGTCCGGCGCAGGTCCACCAGCGCACAGAGCAATTTTCTGGCACGTTTTCAAAACGACCTCACTTCACTTATGGCCCCTATATATGCTAACTTGATTTTAGGTCACTTAAGAGAGTTCATATTCAAGCTTCATACTTAGGATATTTTTCAAGACAAGAAAAATACAAAAAGAACTCATTTTTAATTACTCAAACACTTTTTCATGATCATCAATCATCATCTAGCATCATCTTTGATCATCTAGATGTCATCTAGCATGGATTCTTTATCATACTTTGCTTGGTAAGCTTTTCACTAATATCTTACATATTTTGTGTTTCTCTTATCTAGCAATCTCAATTAATTACTTGTTTTTGTATGCTTTGGATACAAGATTGAGATTAGTATGATGTATGTTTGAGAAGTTGTATTGTGCTAGCATATTAGGTTTTGTGCTTAATATTGATTAGCTAAACTAATTGACATGTCATTTAGTTTTGATATCTAGGATTGTTCTTAATTGCAAATTCATCATCTTAGATAAACATATAGAGTTTCCCTTGCTCTATGTTGCATTTGGATATTCATATATTCACTTAGGGCTGTTATTCTCTTCTAGAGAAAGTAAGTCTTGTGTGTAGCAACCGGGATTAGGTTGCTTAGATCGCAAGCAAATTGGACTAGGTTCACTCATACCGGGATTAGGTAGGTGTGTGATTACTTCCGGTATTAGGTTGTAATTGTTTACACATTTAGTGGATTCGAGGTTCGAGTGTGGCTTACTTACTAGCCCGTAGTTTTTCCCGTGAGGGTTTCCACGTAAAAATCAAGCCTTATTTAATTTCCGCATATTTTACTTGATTTATTGCTTTATCTATTTAGGGGTAGTTTCGTAATTTTGACTAACACGAAAAATTGGGTAAAAAGCGTAAAATCTATTCACCCCCCCTCTAGATAGTTTTATACACACCGTGCTATATTTAGTTTCAATTGGTATCAGAGCGGGTTCCTAGACATACATAGGTGATCCTTGCTTATTTTGGTGTGTTTTGCATTTTGTGTGATTTTTGATCATTCATACATTTGCATTCATTCATAAACACTATGAGTGAAAACGGTGGAAATGGTGGTGGCAACGAAGGTGCTTCTAGCACAAGGCCTCCACTTCTTACCGGTTTGAACTATTCCCAATGGAAAGGGAAGATGGAATCCTACATATGCCAAATTCACGACCGTGCATGGATGGCGGTGGAAGACGGATATGATCTCCCTATGATGACTCCCGCGGGTGGAGGAGAAGATGTTTTGAAGCCTAAGGCGCAATGGAACGCTCAAGAGTTTGAGGCTTCAAAGTGGAATAGGAAGGCTATGCATGCCATCATGTGTGCGATGGATGAGAATCAGTACAAGCTTATTCAGAATACTCAAATTGCAAAAGTGGCATGGGACATCCTTCAAGTTGCACATGAGGGAACCGAGGTGGTGAAGGAGTCCAAGCTTCAAGTCCTCCAAACTCAATTTGAGTTACTTAGGATAGGAGAGGATGAATGCTTCAATGACTTCGAAATCAAATTGATGGACATAGTAAATCAAAGCCATCAACTCGAAGACCAGTATTCGGATTGGAGAGTCAAGCAAAAAATTATGAGATCTCTCCCCGATAGGTTTGAATCAAAGGTGACGGCCATAGAAGAAAATAGTGGCTATATGGATATGAAGCCAAGTGAGGTAATTGGACGTCTCCTTGCATATGAGTCTAGGAAGGCTCCTAGCACCACTACTCCTCCTAAGAAGTCTAAAGGAATAGCCTTGAAAGCATCTAAGGATGCAAAGGAGCCAAAGCATGAATCGGATGAAGACCTTGCCTTATTTGTGAAAAGGTTTAATAAGGTTATGGGGTTCAAGAAGAAGAAGGGATTTGGGTCAAGAGGACAAGACTTGAAGAAAAAAGGTTCCTTCAAGAAGTTTGAGCCTAGACAAGAGAGGACCGAAAGGAAAGGGGTCCGATGCTTTGAATGTGGTGGGATTGGTCACTTTGCCCCCGAATGTGCTAATCACAATGAAAAGAAGAAGGGCAAAGTGATGGCCGCCACTTGGAGTGGGAGTAGTGATGACTCCAATGAGGAAGATGAGTCTTCAAGTGAAGAAAAGCTCATGGCTAACTTCCTAGCTTTTGCCTCTTCTCATAAGAGCAAAAGTGCTAGTGAAAAAGAGGAGATGAGTCAAGAGGAAATTGACTCTAGTGAAGTAGAAAGTGACTCCTCTTCTAGTTCCAAAAAGAAATTTGTGGAGCAAAAGGTGCTTGCTAAATACCATGCCGAGTTCAATGATTTAGCACTTAAAAGCACAAGAAAGATTGAGAGGTTGAGAGAAGAGAACCTTGAACTTTCGGCTCACAATGATCACTTAAGTGAACAAGTGGAAAGATTGAAGAGGAGAGAGGATAAGTTAATTGAGGAGTTAGACTTATCCAAGAGAAGTGAAGAAGGTTTGAAAAGGGAACTTGTAGATGTTAAAGGGTCCTTGGCTAGGATAGATTCTAGCACCAAGAAGCTTGATCATTTACTTGGTGTTGGAAAGAGTCCAAGTGACAAGAGAGGTCTTGGGTATGAAGATGGCAAGAAAATCTCAACCTCTAACAAGACCGTGTTTGTCAAGAGCTTGAAGAACGAAGAAACTTCAATTGTGCAACCTCCTAGGAAGAAGTTAGAAGTAGGACAATGTTCTAATGCACAAGTGAAAATGGGGCCAAGAAGGAAATCTCAAGCTCAACCCCCTAGGGTCCCTCAAGCCAACACTCCTCCAAAATTGGCTCACAAAGGAAAGAGACCAATCATGCAACCTCAAGCTTGGAAGCAACCTAGACCGGTTCAACAACGAAGATGGATTGAACCCACTTATCCACAAAGACATGGACGAGCTCCCATACGTGCACAAAGACAAGGTATGATTCCTTTTTTCATCCCTATTTGTCACTTTTGTGGTTGTGATGGTCACATTAGACCAAATTGCTTTCAATATATTAAATTGTGTAGAAAACAAAGCATGATTGAAAAGAGAAAGAATGGAGCCAAGATGCATGTTTCTAGGAATGATAATATTGATTTGCATGATCCTGGAAATAGTAGAGCACATGTACCAAAGACCACTAAGAAAGCTAAAATTGTTGCTAAGTGGATTAGAAAGAATGAAAATGTTTGCCATGTTGCACAAATAGCCTTAAAGGCAAATTCTTCTAATTTTTGGTATTTGGATAGTGGGTGCTCTAGGCACATGACGGGAAACAAGAGTTTCTTCGAGACTCTTGTTATGGAGGAAGGTGGAAATGTCACTTTTGGTGATGGATCCAAAAGAAATGTTGTAGGGAAAGAAACCATTTCCGTTCCCGGATTGCCCTCCTTATCCAATGCTTTATTTGTTGATGGCTTGAAAGCCAATTTAATAAGCATTTCACATCTTAGTGATGAAGGATATTCCGTCTTGTTTTCTAAAGATTATTGCTCTATCCTAAAACCCGATGGACAAACCTTGTTGAAGGGCATGAGATCTAGCGACAATTGTTATTGTCTTGAAGCTAGTATTGTATCTAATCATGTGTCCATGGATGAGCAAATTGAGTTGTGGCATGAAAGACTTGGCAACATGAACTATAGGGATCTACGGACCCTTGGAAAGTTCAATTGTGTGCGTGGCCTCCCTAAGCTTGGGAAGAAAGCCAATGGTATTTGTGGACCTTGCCAACAAGGAAAGCAAACTAAAAGCATGCACAAAAAGGGTAAGTATCTCACCACCAAGGAGCCATTTGAGCTTCTCCACATGGACCTCATGGGTCCCATGCAAACCAAAAGTTTAGGTGGAAAGAGATACATTTTTGTTTGTGTTGATGATTTCTCTAGGTTCACATGGACATATTTTCTTAGAGAAAAATCCGAAACTTTTGATAAGTTTAAAATGCTTTGTAATAAAATTCAAAATGAAATGAACTCTAATATTAAAAGCATAAAACGGATTAGAAGTGACCATGGGAGGGAATTTGAGAATGCCACTTTTGAAACCTTTTGTAATGGTTTAGGCATCTCCCATGAGTTTTCGGCTCCTAGGACACCTCAACAAAATGGAGTTGTTGAGAGGAAAAATAGGGTCCTTCAAGAGATGGTCCGTGTGATATTGCTTAGCAACAATGACCCTAGGAACCTATGGGCCGAAGCCATCAATACGGCTTGCTATATAGGAAATAGAGTTTTCCTAAGACCTGGTACTAGAAACACCTCCTATGAGTTATGGAAAGGCAAGAGGCCGAATGTTAGCTACTTCCACACTTTTGGAAGCAAATGCTACATTTTGAATGACCGTGATCAACTTGGCTAAATTTGATGCTAAGAGTGATGAGGGTATTTTTATTGGCTATGCCTTAAATAGTAGAGCCTATAGAGTTTTCAATTTAAAGACTCTAACTGTTATGGAATCATCCAATGTCGTATTTGATGATACTAGGCTCAAGTCTAATGATCATGAGGAGGAGGTTATTTTTAGTGATGGTTCTCCTTTGGAGGAGGTTGTGGTGTCTCCTAATGTTGGGACATCAAATGTCAACAATGATGACACACAACCTATTGATAGAGTTCCTCTCTTGGACTCTAAAGAACCCGCTCCATGGGTTAGGAAACTCCATGATAAAGAAGATATCATTGGAGAGGTAAATGAGGGTGTTAGGACTAGACGTCAACTTGCTAATCTTATTAGCTATACTTGCTACACCTCTCAAATTGAACCCAAAAAGGTTGAAGAAGCCTTAAATGATGAATTTTGGGTTCTTGCCATGCAAGAAGAGCTAAACCAATTCGAAAGGAATGAGGTTTGGACTCTAGTTCCTAGGCCTAAGACCACTAATGTCATAGGCACTAAATGGATATTTAGGAACAAATCCGATGAGGATGGCAACATAGTGCGGAACAAGGCTAGACTTGTAGCACAAGGGTACTCTCAAATTGAGGGTATCGACTTTGAGGAGACTTTTGCTCCCGTTGCCCGCTTAGAGTCCATTAGGCTTCTCTTGTCCATCTCTTGTGTGCACAAGTTCAAATTGCACCAAATGGACATTAAGAGTGCCTTCCTCAATAGCTTCTTGCAAGAGGAATTGTTTGTTGAACAACCCAAGGGGTTTGTGGATGCTCACCACCCCAACCATGTCTATCGCCTCAAAAAGGCACTATATGGGTTGAAACAAGCACCGAGGGCTTGGTATGAGAGCCTTACTCAATTTCTTGTTGACAATAACTACACAAGAGGTAGTGTTGACAAGACACTATTCATCAAGAGAGACAATGATGAGCTTTTCATAACTCAAATATATGTTGATGACATAGTGTTTGGCTCCACCAACAACACCAAAGTCCAACAATTTGTTGATGTCATGTCTCATGAATTTGAGATGAGTCTTGTTGGTGAGCTTAGTTACTTCCTAGGTTTGCAAATTAGGCAACTAGATGATGGGATTTTCATATCCCAAGCCAAATATGCCAAAAACCTAGTGAAGAAGTTTGGTCTTGAAAAAGCCAAACATTGTGATACTCCTATGAGCACCACTTTGAAGCTAAGCAAGGATGCTAGCGGTAAAAGTGTGGACCAAACCTTATATCATGGCATGATAGGGAGCTTGCTCTATTTGACCACAAGTAGGCCCGATATATCATTTAGTGTAGGAGTTTGTGCTAGGTACCAATCCGATCCCAAGGAGTCCCATCTCTCTTTGGTTAAGAGAGTCATTCGATTTGTGAATGGGACTTCTAATTATGGGATTTGGTACTCATTTGACACAAATCCTAGTCTTGTAGGATATAGTGATGCGGATTGGGCAGGAAATTGTGATGATATGAAGAGCACATCGGGCGGTTGCTTCTTTCTAGGCAACAACTTGGTGTCTTGGTTTTGCAAGAAGTAAAACTCGATTTCCTTGTCCACGGCCGAGGCCGAGTACATAGCCGCGGGGAGTGGATGCACTCAACTTATATGGATGAAGCAAATGCTAGTAGACTACGGATTCAACCAAGGTACTCTCACTCTCTTTTGTGATAACATGAGTGCTATTAATATTTCCAAGAATCCGGTTCAACATTCTAGAACTAAGCATATTGACATCCGCCATCACTTCATTAGAGAGCTTGTTGAAAATAAATGCATAGTACTTGAACATGTAGGTACTAATGATCAAATTGCGGACCTATTTACTAAACCCTTAGATGCTACTCGATTTAAAACTCTTAGTAGATCTATTGGGATATGTCTTGTGGAGTGATGTGTTCTATGATTGACCCCATATAGGGAACTCAAGCAAAGAGAGCTATTTTGCATTCTTGTAACTTGCAAAAAATTTGAAATATCTTATGCCTCTTCTTTTGATTGCTTGAGTAAGCTTGGTTGTACATATGTATATATGCTTTCAAATTCTATAAGTGTGAACCTTGCTTGATTACAATCCATGTCATATTTATGTTCAAACATGCATTTTTGGACTAGGAGATTTACATAGGGAGTATGATGTGAATGACCTATAGTTATCTCCATAACATGATGATTCTTTTATAACATGCTAATGTCAAATGAAAAAGCATGAAATTCATATAACATGCTCACATGAAAAGCATGAATTGATGATTGCATAATCTTAAAAATGCAAAACTTGTGTGAAAGCTAATAAGACTTAAAATGAATAAAGGATCTTATATCCGTTCAAAGGAATTTACATTCCAAATGTCTCTCCTTCTTTATTAGTTGAAAATGGCTACTATCATACGGATATCTTATCCGGAAAAATCAAATAGGGTGCAAAGTCGCTCATGCCATGTTTCACTTATAAAGTTGGATATAGTTGCTCTTAAATTGAAATCAATAATCTCTATATCCTTGCTTTTCCCATGACGTTGGTGAAATTGGTTTGAATTCAAATTAGAAACCTTTGTCATTTGCTTTGCCAAATACCATTGTATTTTGGACTTGAATGCTATATGTCTTGTATGCAAAGCATGTTGGATTCACACATTTTCTCAAATAAATCTCCTTGTTTCTCTCCAATTAATTGAGATGCATAAAGTGACTTATATGTATATGCAAATATCTTGCATGCTTCTATCTCTCTTTGCCTTGAATGACCCGGTTGGGGACTACTCCTTTGCCTATATCATGACAAAAAGGGGGAGTAGGATATGGTAAGGGGAGATGCAAATTGGTGTTGCAATTGTGCACTTTGGGGAGATAACACATTGAGGGGGAGTAACCCTTTGAGGGGGAGCATTGCATTTATCATACATTGCATATATTTTGTAATGTTGTGCCTAAATTCTTAAAATGCAAATGCTTGTTTTTGATATCACTTGATTAATCTCACATGTACTTTTTGGAAAAATATAGAAACTCTGTTTTGTAGGGTTGGTTGTTCTACAAGAGATTGGAGCATTGAAGATTTTATTTTGTTTATTATCTCTTTGTATTGCAGAAGATCTATGCTATCCCGTTGTTTCTATTTTTATGTGAGGAATCAATGTGAGTGATGGTTTTGTCACAAAATAGCCAAAGGGGGAGATTGTAAGGATTCCCGTAGTTTTTAATTGGCTTATTTCGTGATCAAACCATATGTGGGGATCATGTAAGGGTAGCTTAGGAATGTGTTCAAGCTCAAGGCCCTTGCAAGTGTTAAGCACTCCGAAGGTAATACTCTAAGTGCTTACTTGTCTTGAAGAGATAGTTGCACACACTCACAACTCATGCATATGCTTATTCCTTGTATGTTGTGGTTCTTATGGTTGTGCATTAATGCTCAATTAACATCTCTTCTTGCTTGTTATTTTGATTGCATCTTGTGATTACATGTCATAGCATTTTAGGCTTTTAGGATGCATCTTAATTTACCTTTTTACCCCTTGCATGATTTCTTGTGGGGTTCAAAGGTGTGGGCTATGCGCTGGTCCTCAAGCGCCTGACCAGCGCAGCTCACTAGCGCAAAATGCCTAGTGGCGTGCCGCTGGTCGTGCGCTAGTCCACCAGCGCAGATCACCCAGTGGTCTGTCGCTGGTCGTGCGCTGGTCCACACCAGCGCAAGCCCACCAGCACTAATCGCCCAGTGTTGCTCCGCTGGTCTGGTGCCTGTGTGAGCGCTTGTCGTCCAGCACCCTTGCAAAAATGTGCTTGTGCGCTGGTCCTGCGCCTGTCGTCCAGCGCAGGTCCACCAGCGCACAGAGCAATTTTCTGGCATGTTTTCAAAACGACCTCACTTCACTTATGGCCCCTATATATATGCTAACTTGATTTTAGGTCACTTAAGAGAGTTCATATTCAAGCTTCATACTTAGGATATTTTTCAAGACAAGAAAAATACACAAAGAACTCATTTTTAATTACTCAAACACTTTTTCATGATCATCAATCATCATCTAGCATCATCTTTGATCATCTAGATGTCATCTAGCATGGATTCTTCATCATACTTTGCTTGGTAAGCTTTTCACTAATATCTTACATATTTTGTGTTTCTCTTATATAGAAATCTCAATTAATTACTTGTTTGTTATTTTGTATGCTTTGGATACAAGATTGAGATTAGTATGAAGTATGTTTGAGAAGTTGTATTGTGCTAGCATATTAGGTTTTGTGCTTAATATTGATTAGCTAAACTAATTGACATGTCATTTAGTTTTGATATCTAGGATTGTTCTTAATTGCAAATTCATCATCTTAGATAAGCATATAGGGTTTCCCTTGCTCTATGTTGCATTTGGATATTCATATATTCACTTAGGGTTGTTATTCTCTTCTAGAGAAAGTAAGTCTTGTGTGTAGCAACCGGGATTAGGTTGCTTAGATCGCAAGTAAATTGGACTAGGTTCACTCATACCGGGATTAGGTAGGTGTGTGATTACTTCCGGGATTAGGTTGTAATTGTTTACACATTTAGTGGATTCGAGGTTCGAGTGTGGCTTACTTACTAGCCCGTGGTTTTTCCCGTGAGGGTTTCCACGTAAAAATCAAGTCTTATTTAATTTCCGCATATTTTACTTGATTTATTGCTTTAACTATTTAGTGGTAATTTCGTAATTTTGACTAACACGAAAAATTGGGTAAAAAGCGTAAAATCTATTCACCCCCCCCCCCCCCCCCTCTAGATAGTTTTATACACACCGTGCTACATTTAGTTTCAGAACCAAATACGCCCTGTAAGTTCCTCATAATTTGATTGGCTTATTTCGTTGACAAACCACATTTTAGGATGTCTATGTAATGTGTAGCTTAGGTTCTCGTTGACAGGCTTCCAAGCATCCTGGTGACTTCAAGAGCAAGAGCGAAAATTAAATCACTCTACTTGCCTCTTGAAGAGATTAGTTGTGAATATATATATAAAACGTGTCTAATATTATCTAGAGTTGGGGTGAGGGTGGGGGTTGAA
Source organism: Acer saccharum (assembly GCA_030490815.1). Classification (NCBI taxonomy): domain Eukaryota; kingdom Viridiplantae; phylum Streptophyta; class Magnoliopsida; order Sapindales; family Sapindaceae; genus Acer; species Acer saccharum. The sequence continues at coordinate 28,134,551 of CM059878.1, forward strand.
TAGATTTTAATCTGGTTATTACCAAATTCTCGCGATTAGTCAATTTTATGAAAATAACTGTAAGGATTCCCTTTAGTTGATTGGCTTATTTCGTGGGCAAACCACATGTTGGGGTTTGGTTGTAAGGGTAGTCTAGGTGATTAGTTGAAGATCAAAGACCCTTTCCAAGACCTCAAGAGGACAAGCACCAAAGGTATATATCTTGTGCTTACTTTGCCTTGAAGAGATATAGTTGCACACACACACAACATGCATAACTCTTATTCTTGAATATTGTGTTTATATTTTGTGTGCATTGTGCTTTATTGATTATTCAATATCTCTTCTTGCATTAAATTGATTGCATCTTGTTCTATGAAATGCCATGACATGATAGGCATTAGGATGCATTCAATTCCCACACTTGCACTTCATGATTAGTATTAAGTGTGGTGTAATTCGTTTCCATTTGTGTGATCGGAAATGTCCGCGCTTGTACGATGGTGTGCATGTCTTAGCGCGATGGTTGACCACTTGAGAAGGTCTCATTCTTCTCTTGGATAAGTGGTAGTTTTGGTTTGGTTGTTTGGAGTAATGTGTCTAGTTTCAAAAGATTGAATTTCAATGTTTTTTCAAAACTGACCTTTGTATGGTCTTGTGACCATAAATTTTTATAAAAAGATTTAAATTGAGTTTTGTAAAATTTTGGACAAACTAGACACCCATACCTTTCCAACGGTATATTATTCGTAATATTTCATGACCGTTTGGATTGGTTTTGAAATCTCCAAAGTGACCACCAAAACAGGGCAACTATGTTGTTGTCCGTTTCTGACCTTTGGTCACTCTATTGACCATAACGTTTTCTACAGACATCGAAATGTCATTCCATAAATTGGAGTAGAAAGTAGACATCCATACCGTTCCAACGATATATCATATGAAAGGTTTCGATGTAGTTTGGTTATGTTTTGAGGCACTTGAAGTTGAAGCTGATGCACTGTCGTGCCCATTCCGCTGTTCACCCGCCCTACGTAGAGCGGGCACCTGATTGATTTTTCAATTCGCCCTACACCCACCCAAAATCCGCCCTACGTAGAGTGGTTTGCGTGGAAAATTTTTGGAAAATTTCCAAAACGACATAGCTTCAATTGGACATCATATATATATGCCTCTTTGACCTTAGGTCACTTAAATGACTCAATAAACTCATATTCTTGATTGAGAGGATTTTCAAAGAGAGTTTTTTCATCAAGAACTCATCTTTGATCATCCAAACCCATTTCCACATGCATAAATCATCATCTAAGCATCATCTAGGATCATCTAGCATGTGCTAATGCATGGGTCTTCTTCAGCACACATGGTATGATTTGTTGAACACTTTTATCTTACATAATTAGTGTTTCTACTTGTCAATTTTATCTCATTTATTACTTGTATGTTTTAGATTAATTTCTACATACATGATTGAGGTTATGTGTTGATTGGGTTAATTTTTCATAGCTTATTTGATTAGGTCATTATTGCCTAAAAGCTATGCCATAAACATTCTTGTGTGATTTATTGATAACTAGGTTGATAGAATGTTTTTTAATCAACTAGTTAATCTTTTGAATGTTTGTGGGTTATTTGTGATAGCTTGGTATCTAGGATTGGTTATCCTTTACTTAGCTAAAGTTGTATGCCATGACATATAGCTATATGTGATATCTAAGATTGATTATATTGTCATCTTATAATCCTAGGTAAGCATCTAGAGTACCCTAGCTCTTATTGCAATATTTGGATATCATTGCATATTCACATAGGGTTGTGCATCTCTTTTGAGAGATTTAAGTCTTGTGTGATTGACCGGGATTAGGTCGGACACCGGGAATAGGTGGTCACATAAGCAATTGGACTAGAGCCACTTTTAAAGGCCCGAGTGGTAGAAGTGGGGGGTTATTGACCGGAGTGTTAGACGAGGTCTACATAGGTTGTAAACTCCATTTCAATTAGTGGATTTCGAGGTCCGAGTGTGGCTCACTAAACAGCCCGTGGTTTTTCCCAGTGGTTGGGTTTCCACGTAAACATTAAGTGTTATTTAATTTCCGCATCTTATTACACTTGTATGTATTTTTGACTTGCTAGGGGTATTTTCGTAAAATTGACATGCACGCGAAAATTGGGTAATAATTAGATAAAATCTATTCACCCCCCCTCTAGCTTTATAAAGAAAACACACCTTGAGAACTTTCAATAACCCCAATCTAGTCTAAAACAAAATCAAGTGTAATAGTGCGAAAATTAAATGACACTTGATTTTTACATGGAAACCTTCAACAAGGAAAAATCACGGGCTATTATGTGTGTCACACACGATCCTCGAATCCACTAATTGTAATAGTGTTAACAACCTAGGTTGACCACGTCAAACTCTACACGGTCACTAACCCACCACTACTACCCGTAGACCTTTAAAAGTGAACCTAGATCAAAAGTGCTTTAGCATTACACAAGGGTAGTCACAAGACTTAACTCTCAAGGAGAAGAGATTAACAACCTAATGTGAATATGAGCAAGATTCAAAGTGCATAAATGCAAGGTCAAACATTTAAATTTATCTAGACATGGATGAACATTTCAAGAACATTCCTAGACATCATGTGGCTATATGACATGCATAAATGCAAGGTCAAACATTTAAGCTTATCTAGACATGGATGAACATGTCAAGAACATTCCTAGACATCATGTGGCTATATGACATGCATACAACTTAGCCATATGTGCAAATCAAAACCTATATGCAATAGCTATTACAAACAACTCACAAAACACAATAAAGATGCAATCTTGAAACTAGTCAAGTCAAAAATGAGCTATCTTGTAAAGCAAGAACATGTGAAAAGATGAATATAATGTTCTAGCTACAAGTCATGTGAGTAATGAAGAAAACCCATGAGAAATCATACCTAGAAGATGCTAGATGATGAATGAACCATGAAAGGATAATGGGTTTTTGGTTTTGATTAGGAAAGATCAAATCTTAGTTGCTTTTCTTTGAAGACACTTCTAAGCTCTCTCTCTAGTCAATTTGGAACTCAAAACCTAAAAAAGAACTAGAAAATATGATGTATTTATAGAGAAGTGTGTGAGAATGTGAAAGGTCATGTTTTTTAAAAAATGCATTAGCTGCTGACCATTATCGGTACCGCTGTGAAAGCCATAGCGGTCATGACAGCGATAGGCTTTGTCTAAGAGAGCATTGTCGCTACCACTATAGAAAATCACAACGGTCATAAAGGCGGTGCGCTCTGTCCATGAGAGCGATGTGCCTACCGTTGTGAAAATTCACAACGGTCATGGGAGCGGTCACAAGCAATTTTCCAAGCAACAAGGAATAAACATGCATTTTCAAGATCAATAAGCATGGCAATGATCAAATAAGATACAATAGAGAGATCATGCATGAAAAGAGAATATGTACCAACAAGAAACACATAACAAAGTATAAGACATGTAAATGCATGAGATGTGTGTGTGTGCAATCTAAATCTCTTCAATTAATAGTCAAGACAAGTAGGCTACCTTCCTTGAAGCACTTGATGTCCACAACGAGGCCATTTGACATTTGATGAGGATTTCTTCAATCCTAAGCTACCCTTACATATTTGAACCTCATTATGATTTTGTCAATGAAATAAGCCAATCAAAAATTGAGGCACTTACAAGTTGCACACACACACACACTTCTTCATGCATGTTTTATTCATCTTGCATTTGTGCTTCAATTCTTATGTGTGCATTCTTCACACTTCACACTTCACACTTGCACCTCTTTGTTGGATTTTGTTGTGTGATAGTGTTTAGTAATTTGTTTCCGTTTGTGTGATCGAAAATGTCCGTGCTTGCACGATGGTGTGCATGTCTTAGCACGATGGTTGACCATTTGAGAAGGTCCTATTCTTCTCTTGGATAAGTGTTAGTTTTTGTTTGGTTGTTTGGAGTAAAGTGTCTAGTTTCAAAAGATTCGATTTCAATGATTAAATGATTTTCAAAACTGACATTTGTATGGTCTTGTAATCATAACTTTTTATACAAAACTTCAAAATGAGTTTTGAAATTTTTTGTACAAACTAGACACTCATACCTTTCAAATGGTATATTATTCATAATATTTCATAGCCGTTTGGATTGGTTTTGAAATCTCCAAATTGACCACCAAAACAGGGCAACTCTGTTGTTGTCCATTTCTGACCTTTGGTCACTCAATTTACCATAAATTTTTCTACAGACATCAAAATTTTATTCTGTAAAAAGGAGTAGAAAGTAGACATCTATACCTTTCCAACAATATATCATACAAAAGGTTTCAATGTTGTTTTATCATGTTTTGAGGCACTTGAATTTAAAGCTAATCCACTGTCGCGTCCAAACCGCTGTACGCTCGCCCTACGTACATCGTGCACCTGATTGATTTTTTAACCACTGTACACCTGCCCAAAGGTCACTGTTCATACAACCATTGTCAGAGAATTTATTCTTCACTTTTCCAGGTGACCCACTTGAAATTCCCTTAAGCAATATAGTGTAAATATACCTAGAGGGGGGGTGAATAGGTATAGGCTCCAAATTCTTCCAATTAAAAATAATGCGGAAAATTACAAAGCAAAATGCACACTTGATAAGATTTAGCAAATGAATTGATTTCACTAAGACAAGAGTTAATCAATTTACAAGATGTGCAAACAATGTAATATATGGAAGATAAAAGAAAGTAAAGCAAAATTGAACACAATGATTTTAACGTGGTAAAACCTCAATGAGGAAACATCCACGGGTTGATACCACAACCACCGGCGAAGCAATCCACTATGTGAAAAAGGACTTACACACTCAAGCTATCACTCATGATATCCGCTCAAGCTATCAACTCCTAATCTACCCTCGGGCTAGTGAATCACCAAGCCTACTTCCTATCCGAGATGTATCCTACACCTTTAGAAAGTAACTTCCTATCCAAGACGCTCACGTCTCTAGGAAGATTTCATGCTTGCCTATCCGGATCCTCCCGACCCTAGACAAGACTTCCTTGCTCTATCCACAAAGCTTCACTCACTTTGCTAGAGACTTCAACCTAATGCAAGGCTATGATCTAAAGTGATGCAAGTGATGCAAACACAAACAAATTAAGCTAGATGATCAATTAAGCAAAATGTACATGTTCAATGACAATCTAGAATATGCTTCCAACACACAATCACAAGATTATCTAGAAATCAAGACATGTAAATCAATAAGAACAAAGGTATGAATATTCAATATATCACACTAAAAACCTAGTTCTTAGATCATGAAATAAAACATAGAAAATAACATGAAGCACATCACACATATATTTTCTAGAATCAATTTCATGATAAATCAAGTTTAGCACATATATGTTCAAAACAAATCACAAAGCTAAAACTCAATTAACTAATGATCAAACACCCCTAGCATATGATCTAACATACTTCTTAACAAATTTCATCAATCAAATAGTAAGAATCAAGAGATGATCAAAGATGAAATTGAAAAAGAAGAAGTTGAAACAAACAACCTGACCACGTACTGAAGATGAGACTGCTGGGAAAACTGTCGAAGTCAAATGCCTCTAAAAATGCTTGGGGTTTGTAGCTCTCTTCAAGACCAACAATTTTGGCTTTTGAATCGATTGATTTCGAGTTCGTATGAGAAAGTTATGATCAAAATAAGAAAACAAAAAATTGAAGAAAACTGCAGAAATTTCGTGAAAATCACTTCAAGTTCTTCAACATGTGTGGAGGGAAGGAGAGGAGTTTAAAAGGAGGAAAGAGAAGGTTTTTCAGGGCCAATCACCATGAGCCATGTCACCCTCCCGTGGGGGACGCGTGGGCCACACGGGACCAGAGAGGGTCCCTGGCCGTGGGCCCCACGGCCTCCCCCACGGGGAGGGGCACACGTGGTCTCATGGCCACTCTAGCCTCTCTCGCGCACTCTCACGTTCTTCAGCCGTATCTTGGGCATCCGAACTCTGATTTCGAATCCATTTTCAGATTACGAACCGTACTCCCTCATGCACGACTACGACTACTCAACTTTGAAAAAAGGTTGAGAAATCATCTCGGAATCCGATGATGAAGTCAACACAACAAATGAGAACGAAAAGTAGCATAGTCAACTTGTTTGGACTCGAAACCTTATGAATGAGTAACCGAAACGATCGGAACTCAATAAGGCATTAAATAAGAACATGTTCAAGTCCTAAACACAAAATACAGAAACAAATAAACACATATTCACACAAACATGCCATATCAAAGAGATAGTCACAAAGCATGCAATTTCACAATGTTTGACAATACAAGATCAATGCATGAGCATGCTATGAAGTGTGTGAATGTGTTATACCAAATGTTTGAACCACGATGCAGGGACACACATGTATGAATTATGTGTGTGTGCGCTAACGCCTTGCAAGAGGATGGAAGTCAAGATTTACCTTTGACGTTTTTCACCTCTTGAAGACGACTTTTGCACTAGACGTTGCTCTTCACTTCTTAAGCTTCCTTTCTTCAAATAATGTCCTAAGCAACAACTAATACAATCATAGAGTGTTTTGAAATGGAATTAAGCCAATACAAATCATAAACCTTACACCGCTGTACAACCGCCCTACGTTGAGCGGGTGTACAGCGGTCAAGGCAAATGTTTTTGAAAATTTATCAAAACGACGTAGCTTCAATTGGACATCCTATATATGTGCCTCTTTGTCCTTAGGTCATTTTAATGAGTTCAAAATCATATTTTTAACTTAGAGTATTTTCCAAGAGAGAAAATCATCAAAGAACTCATCTTTGATTACACAAACTCAATCCATGTGCATCAAACATCATCTAGGATGTATCTATGCATGGGTCTTCTTCAACACACTTGACTTGGTAAGTTGAACACCATCTATTCATTTTTTGTTCTTACTTAGCAAGAAATCTCATTTTTAACTTGTATTCATTTAGATTATATTCTATTTACAAGATTGAGATTATTGTGTTAATTGATTGAGTTATTTTGTAATAGCTAGGATTTCAAGTTCATATCATCTAGCTAATTTATCTCATTGATTGATTGAGATTGTTTGTGATAGCTATTGTATCTAGGATTGGTTTTCCTTTACGTAGCTAAGTTGTATGCCATGACATATAGCAATATTGATATTTAGGAATGTTCTCATTGACATCTTAAATTCCTTGATAAGCATTTAGTGTAACCTAGCATTATTTGCATCTTGAATATCATAATATTCACATAGGTTATTGATCTCTTTATTGAGAAGTAAGTCTTATGACTAAGGTGGCTTAGTGCGCAAGCAAGTGGTTTAGGTTCACTATTAAAGGGTAGTAGTGGTGTTAGGATTATGCTCAATAGCAAGAGTGTAATATTGTAATTGACAATCTTTTTCATATTAATAAAGTGATTTCTGGTTTAACAAATCTTATAGCATTTATATATTAATATTATAATTGTCAAAGTAAATAATCATAAGGTCTAAAGACTATGAGAAAAGAAGAATTGTTCATACATCTGGATATGTATGAGGAAGACACAATTCTTTAGTTAGTCTTGAATAATGTTCACAACTTAAGTTAAAGGTTGGGCACCTTTATCTTGTTAAAGTTGTAGAATTCTTTTGCTAGTATTTGAGTGGGATCAAATGAGATATGATGAGTCTAAAATCATCAGAGTGTCTTCGAGTAAAAGAATCTAGTGCACTGGGTGCATTGAACTGATCACAATGAAAAGCTTTATCTAGAACCGTCAATAGATAATAGTTTTTTCATTATCAGGACAATTGGAGAGTCTATCTTAATCCTGAGATAAATGATGGACTTATGGTTGCAAGTGATATCATTTGAGTTATCAATGAGTACGATTATATAGCATAGTCTATCCTCGATAGTTTGGTGATTTTAATTTGTTAATCGATAGAGGACTTCATTTATAGATATGGACATCATGGCTCCATTTATTAAATGAGAGTATGAATGTACACAAACGAAGTTAAATTGCTTAAAGCATACCTAGAGGGGGGGGGGGGGGGGGGGGGCGGTGAATAGGTTTTTACACCTTTTTCAAACCCTTGAACAAACATTCATTTGTCCCTCAAGGTAGCCTTACACACAACACAATAAGCCAAGGAAGACATACATAGACAATACGATAATACAATCATAAGAGCAACGTCTAAGTATATCAACAAGTTATGTGAGGTAAAATAGCAAATAAACATAACAACAAAATAAACTTGTATTTCATAAGATGTTCAATGTGTTACAAGAGTGATCAAAATGTCACTATACAAAAATTACAATATATAAAAGAATCAAAGATACAAATTGATCTATAGAATGAATACACCAATCACACTATACAAAGACTTGCTTCACAATACATCACATGTGGATATTATGAATCAAGACAATAAAATATACAATTAAAATATAAGAGAAAGAGATAGGAAGAATTAACACAAAGGATTTTTTAACGTGGTAAAACCTACAAGGAGGAAACATCCACGGGTTGAACTACAACCATTGGGTACTATATTATTGGAAAGCAAACATAGAACATTCACAAAGTAACCAATCTTTAGCTCAACCAACCTAGTGAAGTCTAAGCCTACCCAACCCTATTGGAAAGTGTGAAATCCCTCAATGATGCGGAACCACCATATATTGGACAACACACACAACCAACATCGATGGTAGATTAGAAATTCCTCAAGAGTGCATACACCTCCCGTGTACCCCACTCTATCGGACTCTATGTCTAACCATACGCCTAGGCCTACCAATACAATAGCCAACTCCCTATCCAAGGCACTCTTGCCTCTAGGGAGCCTCCCATGCATGACTATCCGAGTCCTCCCGACTCTAGCCATGACTCCTTGCTTACCTATCCGAGTCATCCCGACTCTAGGCAAGACTTCTTGCTTGGCTATCCGAGTCATCCCGACTCTAACCAAGACTTCATGCCTTTTACAAGGACTTCCTAGTGTGATCATGTGAATGCAAATGATGCAAACATTCAATACAACATAGAACATGTGATCAATACATTCTATGACACAAATAATCAAGTCTAGATGCAAAAATACATGAATAGAAACCTAAGCATGTGAAACACCTAACACATATACTCAAAGTCTCATTCACACACATAACACTTGAATCACAAAATGTTCATGAAGTACAAATTCAAGATGCTATCAATATACAATTAAAAGCTAGATATATGAGATTAAAATCAATCAATATACTAGACAAAAATATAGAGCAAGGTTTTGAGATTTACATCAATCTAAACCTATATTCTCTAAATCACAAACAAATACACAAATCCTAGATTTTAATAATCAAAGGATCAAATCAAATCTCAAAGTCATTTTAACATAAAATTAATTCAATTAAGTATCAAACAACATAAGATGCCATTCTAATCACAATACAACTCACAAACATATGTAAAACCTAGAATCATAGAATCTAGTCAACATTAGTCCACAAATTGAGTTTCAATTAGAATGATAATCAAGCTATCTTTCCAAATAGCTTTTACCAAACAATAACATAGATATAGAAGAAGAAACCC